>QLOO01007105.1:0-19431 GCA_003313855.1 Suillus sp. MG131
CACGGACCGACTCTGCCCAATATGCCCCACAGCCTCTCATCTCCCGACCCACATTATCTACTGTTCCCGAGTCAGAGCCTCAATATGATCATTATGCGGCAGGACCATCACAATCATATACTTCAGAGGTTGCTGGTCCATCACAGCACCTCACGGCCCCACTCGCCTCGCCACCCGCACATCCTCAACCTCAGCAACCGGCCCACTTCACTAGTCCGCCGTTATCTGCATCCTATCTCCCCCAACAAACCCCCGCTTCCCCCACCATTCCAGTTAACCAACCCGTGTCAATACCCCAGTTTGCCAACACTCCCACACCGTCTCAACCGCCACCGCCACCTGCACCTGCACTTCAACCCATCGCTCCACCCCTTACTCCACAAACGCCAGCCCTTGCACGGCATTTCAGCGTCTCAGCACGCACTGCAATGTCCCCGCCGCCTGCCCCACTTGCTCGTTCAAGCACCTTATCACACGCGTCCCGCCCTCAGTATCAACAGCCCTTACAGCCACAACTCCCGCAGTTCCCCTCCGCACCAACAGCAGCACCGCAATCATTTGACTTGTACGCGCCGTCTGCGCCTACGACTATCCCGGAGCGACGAGAGGAGTTATTGATTGATTTGGAGTGATTTCTTATTGCTGCGGTGTATGATTTGGGATCCTACTGCGTGCACTGACCGACTGATAGATTAATGTGAATGTACGTAGTAGTTGGATGATCCTTAATATGTTTAATAATCATGTCGCGGCGATCGTCTTCCTTCGTCATGAAACTTCGAATAACTTAGTTTTTGTGCAACTTAACGGAGTTGGGATCCGAATAACAAATATTGGTATCATGCGATAGATAAAATATGTACAAGAAAGCATGAAAGCATGTGCATCATCGAAGACCTCAAAACCAGACTTCCTTGAGGTTTATTGAACGTCTGGGTGGGTGTGCCCAAATACACCCAGAAGGAACGATACGTGATAGATACGATGAGTTTCTGCATTCAAGTCAAGCATATATAATCTGTATACTGTGGTAGTACTTAAGTAGAGCCAAGAAAACTACACGACATGCGTGCGCTATAAGTAACCTCCTATAGAAGAAACTCTTACTAAACATATGTAGCAGGTATCAAAGACTGAAAACACGCCTCTTGCCACTAAGCACAACGTCAGGCTGGAAAGTCCGCTTGGCCATCTTGACTCTGTCTTCCGTGACGCTGAAAAGCTCTGGGAGCCAAGTCTTGACCTCAGTGAGATCTTCCCCGAGAAGCATCAGCGCAACAGCCTTGGAACTCAGCCACGCATGTACCATGCCCTCACCAGAGTAGCCAGCCGCAATCCACTCACCGGGAGCAGCAGTGACAGCTGACTTCAGTTTCTCCGTATTTAAACTCAGAGCAGTGGGTGCAGACGAAGTAGGAGGTGCCTTCCTGCCAGCCACATTAATGTGCACCTTTCCAACCCACGGCATCCCATCGACTGACTCACTCAACAGACCGCTCCAAATCGCCTTCACTCTTCCCTCTGCCCATAAGCCTATGCCCACATCCCGTTCGTCTGTGGGAGTGGTCGGTAAGGCCTCAGCACCCCAGCTCTCTGCTCCGAAATAGATTGGCATTGCACCACCTACATGCGCTGCGCTGTGCACGCCATACATTGCGTTATCTCCGCTATCCGTGCTCGACTCAAAGCCTGCGCCGAACATGAGTTCGTGCTCGCCTTCTGGGAGTTGCGTCAGGTAATCGAAGCCCTTACGTGGACTATCGAAAAACACGAAGCTCCGTCCGCCACGTAGCGTGCTTGCATGGAGGTTACGGCCAGGCCGTTGTGCGGTCATGGTTTCTCGAATGGGAAGGATAACTCCTTTGAGAGCGGGTAAGAGCGCAGGTGCATACGCATTTGTGAGATGCACAACGTGTGGCGTCGTAATCACCCCGCGTGCTGTAGTCAGTCTGTAGAATGGGCAACTTGATGTGGGCTCATCGATTGATGTGCAAGGTGTGTGGGTGTGAATCTCAAATCTAAGTCGCATTAGCGATCATCGTAATTGATTGCGAGCCACAATCACAATCAAAGACTTACTCTTTGGGATAGTCTGTAAGAAGGCGGCTTAAAATTGACGTCACGAAGCGATATGGATGTACAGCACCAGCTTGTGTGGCAATACATCCCACCGCAAGTGGCGAAAGATGAAATTTCTACCACGCTGTCAATCGGAGGTCACGATGCTATCCCTCAACGTACCTCTTGAGCGTCTAAGCCCTCATAGCATGTATATGAACCTGCATGTTCGCCCATATCACGCTGATATACTTGCAGCTTCCGCTGTGCCCCTTCAAACGTAGGCTTATCGAAGTATACATCGACACCCTCGACGGCACGACATTGTGTATACTCTTCGATACCTTCTTCTGCAGCAATGGCCAGAATCTCATCCAAGTGCGCCTTTCGGAAGCGCATCATCTTCTTTGCCATATCCTCGCCCACTCTTTTCTTCAGATCTTCGTAGTCATGGTATGTAGCGGGAAAGATATGCCCTCCATTTCTGGGCAAGACACCAATGTCGTATCAACAATCTAAGCGAAATGGGCGCTCATTGCTCACCTGCCAGTGGCCCCTGAGCATACATCTTGGGCTTCAAGCATGACGACATGAAGACGGTCTCCGTACTCAAGCAGAGTTCGCGCAAAAGAGGCACCGGATATACCGGATCCAATAATAACTATCGTCAATTATTCACCTGGTGGCCTCTAAACAGATACAGGGCGTACTCACCCACGTCTGCATGGGATGGCAAATTCCCTTGTGACCGTGGTGTTGCTATCGGGGCTGCAGGAATCGTCCAAAAAGAAGTTGTTGGCTCCGTTATAGGTAGACCATCTGGAATGCCACTCCCCGTATTCTTCTCAATAGACGAACTGAGAGAGACTAAGAAAGGCTGTTTAAAACGGGAGACACAGTTGCCCATGAGGTGTCACTAGGTGATGGTGAGGGTGGAAAGCGAGAAACTACGGAAGAGTAAAGAAAGGCGCCTGGCCATGCTCGCGATAACGCAGAGCTAACCAAATGAGAAAGTGCCACATTCTCGGACAGCCCCATACTCAACTGGTTCGGACACGTTACGAAACGTGAGGCCATTATCTTATCAACCATGCGCATAAGCCCCTCAACCAGAGGCAATTTTACCACATTACGTGCGGCGTGATTACCATTGCAATTTTGCAAGATTATCTTGAGAATATCAAGGGGAAAGCGTGAGTCCTGAAGCCAGATACGCCCTGATATGGGAATAGCAGAAGTGAGGGACTGCTGGTGGCTGCATTTCGTTTCACTCATGTCCCGAAGATGCGTGCTATACGATAGCACTGTCGATTGTGTGTGCTGAAGATCGAGAGCTCTATGAGGTAGCACCCCCGAATAAAAGCGGTACCCCAGTCAAGACTAGAAGTAGTACGCATCTACAGTTCCTTTCCTTTACCACTTGATAAATTTTGCTGATTTGATTTGCAGTTCGAGCTAAAATTATATAACACACTGAGTCTTGTCGGTATGTCATATCGATGATCTTGAGCAGGTGTTCCAACAGATTATGGTGTTCTTTAGAAGTGTTGGTGTTTATTGCTTCCGCGCCAAGTTTATTTTATTGGGTTCGCGGGTCTAGCCGGCTCAGAACACGGTCGGACTTCCAACTTCACTTGAGAGTGACATTACCAACTGGACTAACTGGAACAAAGACACGGTATTGTAGCACTTGATTATCAATTAATCGCACATTGCACACGAACCAATTCTGTCAACTTCAAATCTGATCATTTTAGAAGCTGGTAAGAACATGACCATGGTTTGACATAGCAAAAGCATCTACAAGAAAAAGGACCTTTGAATGGTATCTGAGAGCGTTCGTCGAGTTTCTCGCTTCCACAGGTAGGCTTGGCGAGGTTACCTTTGTATCGTCGATTCGAGTATCTTGCTTGTTCCATTTGATCAGTGATCGTCAAAGGGTGTCTTTCAGAGTCTTTATGAAGTCCCTCTGCAGTCGTGCCAGATATGCGACCAGTTCTTCCTCAGGAAGCGAAGAGTAATCCAACGCCTGGTTCAACTGCGCATGAAGCTTTGGAGGTGTCTAACATTCAGGACAAGGAGTGTTCAGGAAGCCGATTGACAATACCTTCAAAAGTGCACGCCTGCGAAGGGTCAAGACGCTTATGCGACTTTCCTCCTCGCAACGCAAGTTTCTTTCAGTAATGATCTTAGACACTCGTCTCGCTTCAGTTAGCACGTCGTCGGGGAGGTCAGCTAATTTGGCTAGTTCCAGTCCTGATCGACACTGGTTCAGATGCCTTCCCTGTCTGTCTGTCTGCGACTCACCATAGTGACCCGTGTATTCTGGAACTCCGTCAAGGATCCTATAATTATGTTATCAGCAGAGCATCGTGCATTATAATGATTTGAGTTGACTTGTATTGAAATGTCAGGCCAAAGTTAGAGGCCGATGGACGTGAACGCTGAATGACAATGTGTAAAGAAACTACAGTCGAGAAGGATTTGAAAGCACCTGAACAGACAGATGCAAACTGGACAAGTTCGTCATGCGATGCTGGTCAAAAGAGTAACGGCCACTCACTTCACCACAGCAGGTTGTCGAGAAAGGGTGGTCGATAGCTCGTGAAAATGGCTGGCCGTCATGTTAACGCACGAGTTAACCTAGTAGTCGCGTGCTCACGTAGCAAAGGGAACAAAACACTAAGGTTCTCGTAAGAGCCAAAAAGAAACAAGGCGCAAGTAACTGTGCTTACCTTTAATTTGATGAGTTCCTCTGCAATAGCATGTGCTATACCAAGACCCTCGATAGGAGATGTCCCTCGACCCAATTCATCAATGAGTACCAGTGTTCTTGGGGTCGCAATGCCTAGGAGGAGTTCAGTATGAGTGACAGACTCATCTATGTATCAAGACCTAGGATCATAGCGGAGGATGTCATTTCATTTGCAAACGTGCTGAGACTCTTCTCCATATCGTCGTCATTGGAGAGCCGAGTAAGTAAGGCGTCATGCAGGCTTGAGAGCATGAGTGCATCAAAACTCGATTAAACCCAACACCTATGACTCACCGAAAGCTTGCATACTCAGCAGGCACAAAACAACCAACCATTGCCATCACGGTGAGAAGACCCGTTTGACGTAGATATGTACTTTTCCCTTATGGAAACGCTGAGAATGATCAGTGCGATGGGTCCAGACGCACATCGTACCTGACATGCTGTTAAAGAGTATGGACGTCTGTATATCCGGACAATAAATCATTTATAAAACACACTTTGGCCCCTGAACAATGTGAAAGTGGGCAGCGTCGCTGCAATAAACATCGTTTGAAACAACCATTCCAGCAGACTGAACAGTCTCAAGGACAGGATGACGACCGCTCTTGATCGCCAAGGTATCGGTAAACTCGGGACGCACTAAGGGGAAAGTCTGTTGATGTTCTTTGAAAAAAAGCATACACCCTGTACCATAGCTTCGCACTAATAAAGGTTTCGTCAGACTGATGCAAGTGCAATGATTGGGATGACGGACTGATGGAAACATGAGCAAAAGACCATAACAGATCAATGGTTGCAACCTGAACTGGCGTTGAGACACCTGAGCTTTGAATGGGGATGTCATTACCGCTTCCGAAGCAGAATAGAGTACTCCCGAAAACGCTATAATCTGCCCTACGACGTCCCGGATAATCCTTTGCATGTTATCAATCGTAAAAGAAGATGGAGTCACAACGAAATCATACTTATCGCTTAAAACCAGCGTCTCCTCCAATGAGTCTTTCATTCGAGCATTCATTTTCTTCTGTCATCTGATATCAGACCACGCATTGCCCTTTCTGTTGAATCTCACCAAATCCATGCTTGAGAGCAGCCAACGACCTCGTTGCGCAGACACGTTAATAAATCCCTTCGGCAGCTCACCGTCAAGTTCATCCTTCTTGAGAGCAAACACAAAGCCACTTTCTTGGTAAACGAGAGTAAGGGGAAGGGAATGCCGTTCGCTTAGAGCTTGGTTCAGTTGACATATGTCTACGACATTTTCTTTGAAAGTTCCGCGAGCAACATCCAAGAGACGGTTGCGGTTCGCCTACAAGAATGAACCTACTTGTAGAAAGCGAGTGGTTGCTAACGTACCTTAACTGCGTATACTCTTGCGTTGACTGCGCCGATCCCTCCCTAGCAGGAGGCTGTTCAGACGGCGTCGACAATAGTATACACAAATTACCTTGACTGGCCCTGCGTCGTCGTTGAGGTTTTCTGCGATGAGCTCCTCGATCTTGGTCAACCGTTCGTCAGACAGTATCTATATTCATGTTGTGGTGTGAGAGGCCGCAAATTCAAAACCGCAGTGCAGGGCTCACGTCATGTATTATGAGCAGTAGCTGAGACTTGCATCCATTCAAAGCCCTCTGCAAAAATGGAAGGCTTCGGATAGCAGTCCGCAAGCTGAGTATTTGTGACACGCGGGAAAAAGCTCCCTTTGCTGTTGTTGTTGGCCGTACTTCAGAAAACCCAAGCTATGGGTTGGACGTTATGTTCAAGTCCGTACCACGAGGTAGAACTCACCGATGATATGAGCTTGTCAAAGTCCATCTTGTTCAAGATTTTTAAGGCATCCTTGATCTCGGTAAATTTATCCTCGCTGTGAATCAGCTCTATGGTAATGTAGAGGTCAGTACTTAAAGCAGATTTTTTCCAGTATCAGACCTTCCACAGCATCTAGGCGGGCATCCAGGGCGCTTTGGGCTACAGGCGGTTTATGTGGAATCAACTCATTGGGGTTCTGTAGCGCGAGCACTTGCCTGTCAGGGGTGCCAGTATATTCGTTCGCAGGAGCCGTGTAGCCATTGCGGTGTAGGTATGGTTAAGCACCCTAAAGCATGTCAAACCACAACCAATCGAAGAAACGATGCCAAATACCCAAAGAGAGAATGCGTGGATTTCTTGCGGGTCTGATTGTTGATCAGCTCCAGATTTCTAACAGTTTCAGGGTCTATCATCATCGTCCCCTCGACAGGAATATAACGTATACGAAGAGAACATGCAGAAAAGCGGGTGTTGAGGCGGGTTTCTACAAATTTGAAAAGAGCACATGCGGCTGAGAGAGTATAGTATCTGCACGCTAAGAATTAGCAAAGTAGACGCGAATATGAGCGCATATAACGACTTGTCCGTCAAGGAGACCAGTGTGGCCGCACGCTCATCGTCTTCGACACACAACTGAGCGATAAACTGATAGCCTAGATGAAGTTAAGCGCATATATGTGGGAGAAATGAGTTGTCGGCTGACCGGCACTATCATTCCAGTATTTTCTTGGTACCGGTTCGATGGGGACTTGAGGAAACTCCTCCCTGATGAATTGTACGGACAACGATGATGATAAAGCTCGTGTGGGAGTGAGGCTTGTGCTTGTAGAGGATAGGAACGTATCTGGAACTAGGATCATGTGTGGCGTATGCACATGCATCTGGTGTAGAGTCTTAACATACGTAGAGCAGTCTGAGAGCTGATTCGCATGTGTTAGCTGCCACGAATTGGTAGGAGATGAGCCCTTACCTGAATGAGCATGACTCTACCCGTATCTTTATCGAGAGCAGCCATACCCACTTCGTGCGCCATGCCTCGGCTTTCGATGAGGGAGATAACAAAACTGGCATCGTGCATGGTGGAAGCGGCGGTCTGGGGACGCGCCGTCCCGGGGCGTGACTGGGCAGTCCATGGTCGGGACGCGCTTGTCTGCCGTGTATAAGGACGCGACTGTCCAGATTCAGGACGTGTTGATGACAATTCGTTGACTGACCAAAGATGTGCAGTACTCATGTGGGGGATGCAGTTATAGAATTTTGAATTATAAGCAGATGACTTAATCTAGACCGGTCGGTGCTTTTTACATAAAGGAGTAGTCAATTCAAAGTCACACCACGTGATGAGGTCTAAAATCCATGACAAGTCCTCTCCTTTCGATGATTTTGCTTTGATTCAATTGAACATCACACATCGGGGGTTTGGGCATTTTACCTCTTGCAACAGTTCAATCACAAGCAGATCTAAAACTAGCCTGGAATGCTCTGGAGCGCTCTAGATTGCATTTCGAATGTCAACTGGTGGTGGTAAAATATTGAAACCTCTGCTGTGTTAATGTTCCGGTACCTAGGCGAATGCAATAACCTTGCCCGGTGTTTCTGGCATGCCGTCATGGTGACCCTGTTCATGTGATTGGCTTTCCTCGCGTTCCTGCGATCCCGTACGTGTGTGTCAATCGGTCGGAGCTAGCCTCGAGCTCCATTCCCGGATCAACCTCAACTTCAAGCACGTCTCTTATTCATCTACAATCATGAGCGTAATCGCTCGTAGTGGTGTGCTGCGTCTCTCTGTTCGCGCTCGAGCTTTCTCCACTGCTTCACCTCCACGTCTCAGACGATTCGGACGCGTGCTAGTGCTTTCCAGCGCATTGACTATCCCCGTGCTCGGCTACGCATTCTATACCGATGTTTCAGATATCGAACCGGCGCCTTTTGACAAACGCACACTGTCGGATCTGGTGCGTGCATATATCGTCTACGGGACGTGCAGTATTGCTCCCCTCGTTGATGTGGCACCGACAATATTGGATATCCTGTTCGGTACCCCTGGAGTGAATAAGATAGTTGAGAGTTTCGTGCGAGCTACTTTCTTTCATCAGGTACATGTCATCTATTTCTTGTTGTCTAATGAGGAGCCATAACCAGATCGGCAGTTTGTTGGTGCAGACACGGCCGATGGTGCACTACCACAACTTGCGTCTCTCCGTGCAGAGAATAAAGGTGCTCTCTTGGCTTATGCCGTCGAAGCCAACGAGAAGGAGGCGGTAGATCAGACTGGCATGAAAAGGCAGCTCGCACATAAGCGTACCATAGAGGAGATAATAAAGAGCATCAATGCCTCCGCCGATTTCGAGGACAGAAGGGATACACTTCAGAATGGACACATAGGGAGGCGGACGTGGGTTGCTGTGAAACTTGTGAGTTCTCAGTATTGTACACTAGGAGGAACCCAATATTCATGGTCGCCCAGACTGCCATGCTTCCAAATGCCCAATCCTTGATCAACCTGTCAACACACCTCATAAATACTCGAGCGCCACTTGAACCGCTGGTACTCTTTCCAGGGACTCCTTCACCATCTGATCTTTCCATCTTACATTCCTCTACAACAACGGGAGCACTAACAGAATCTGACATTCGTGACTTGAAAGAGCTATACAACGACCTTGTACAGGTTTGTACATGTGCTGAAGAACGCGGGGTTAGAGTGTTCATCGACGCAGAGCATAGGTGTGTCTCCAGTTTATCAACTGATTTCTTAATCTTGCACACTGAGTTATCTCTCCATATCATAGTTGGTACCAACCCGCCATCGACGCATTTGGACACGCGTTAATGGAGCGATTCAATAAGCTCCCTTCCAATGACTTCCGGCGGACATGGTGGAACATCTCCTCTTGGACATCCTCTCCATCCGCGAGAGAATCTGCGCATGATAGGGTGCGACCTCTCGTGTATGTGACCTATCAAGCCTATCTACGACGGTCAGTATTTAGATCTACGTAAATGATCAAGCATGCTTACGCCCAAATTACAGCATGCCCGCGCACCTCACGCATTCCCTGGCGCTGGCCCGTGCTGGAGGATATGCGCTTGGAGTGAAACTTGTCCGGGGAGCTTATCACCCACATGAGGTTGCTGCCCATCAGCTGGCACGTTCAGCTGGCTCTCCGGCGGGATCCTATCTATCAAGACACTCGCGTTCGCTTTCCATATCTCCCGACCCTGAGCCCCCTGTTCAACCCTCGAAGAATGCGACGGACCAGTGCTATTACGACTGCGTGACCCTGTTGATCGATGCAATCTCCTGCGACATCCACCGCTCCGGCCAATTTGGTGCACCAGCCATTGGTGTATTTTTTGGTACGCATAGCTGGACCTCGTGCGAGTTCATCCTCGAGGAACTTGTTAAGAAAGGCCTGGGAGTTGTCGAGCGTGTTGGTATCAATGAAGTGCAAGAGAGCGCAGTGCGGATCCCGCTTGGAGTTGGGGAGAGGATTGCATTTGGGCAGCTGTATGGCACGTTTACCTTTCTTTGCTTTCTGTCCAATGTAACATGAACCCATCGTCTGATATGCAGGGATGTCAGATGCGCTGACGAATTACCTTGTCGGGCGGGTGCAGTGTGAGAGGCCGTGCGTGATCAAGTATGTCCCATTCGGCGCACTGGTGCAGGCGAGTCTTTTGCTTTCTTACTCTATTCCCTTCGGGATTGGCCATTCCGCATCAATACATGGGGTCTTTCTTTTGCCGTGCTATTTTTGTTTGTTATTTCAAGGATGATTCTGACCAACGCTGTCATGTCTAGGTCATGCCCTACCTTTCACGTCGAGCGGTTGAGAACAAGAGCGTTCTCGGAGCAGGGGGTGCCGCAAGAGAGAGAAAGGAGGCTGCGACTCTCATTTGGAAGAAGATGAAAGAATTGGTCGTGTCATAGACGTCTTATGTGGAACACGATTTTGATGCAACAAAGGGCTCCAGACGCAGGATAGTAAATACTGGTATGTAGACTCAAGTAATTCATCACGGACTTGGAGACGTAAGAGACATCCTAATCGTAAGAAAGGTTTGCTTATGAGAGCATTGAAAAACAGATATAGCCGACACTGCCTGCATAGTAAAATTCTTCAGTGCCCAAGTAACTCCCTGAATTCTAGGCCCCATTGCTCATTCTTTCGCGATTCCTCTACAAAGGCGTCAAACTTGGGTGCACTGCCCGCACTGTCAATCTTGCTGAGGGCAGCGACAGCACGCATCGTGCTCCTCCGTAGCTCTGCCGCGCGTTCGATATCTTGCTTCACTGTGTCCTTAGTGACGGCTGTCCCGCGCATCGTCAATTCAAGAGAGGGTGTGAGCCCGTCGAGGCGCTGCGCAAGTGCGATGGATGTTATCGGAGACGCCGACAGCCGCACGAGGAGCATGTGCCCAATCACTTTGATCTCATCCGATGGATCGCTGATGGCTGCAAGTAAATGCGAGAGTAAGATCGAGAGGTCGAGTTTGGCGAGGCAGGTATCAAGCTAAGAGTATATGAGTGAGGGGAGGACATGAGTATGACGAATGCTTACAAGGGTGTACAGTGTCTCCCATGCGGTCTTGCGTGCGTCGAGACCGTCATCGACTTTGTGTGTCCAGGGTCCCATTTGGACCGTACGAATGAGATCAGGGTTGACTTTCATCTCCGCATAGAGGCTCGGGAGTAAGGTTGGAAGATGGTCGCGTATGAGGTAGGGCTTCGTTCTTGCCGCAGAGTTAAGAGCGGACAACGCAAGGCGGCGAACATTCTGAGGAATTAATGTCAGGACATTCAAACTTATGAGAGTAACCGGCACACCAAATCCTTGTCATGTATCAAATCCAAGAAATCCATGATGAGCGATGCCAGAAGCTCGTCGTATGATGGTGACGATTCCGCAAGTGTATGCCGGATGGCAGATACGACAGTGGCGCGTGCTGCGGGATTCTCATCGTGGATGCGAGAGTGAAGTTGTGGGAGATATCGTGTGGGATGTGTTGTAGTAAGTTTGCCAAGACACGCAGCGGCAACATTGCGTGTACTGTCCTCCGCATCCTCCGAGTATTGAAACAGGGGTGTCCAGAGCTGCTCTGCAACACCTTCGAGCTGCCCATGCGAGCAATGTGTGACGACCTAGTGATTCTCAGAACACAATTCTACACAAAAGAAATTTTCAGACCTCCTTCAATGCATGCAACGACAGCAGCTTCTTGTGCGGATCACTCTCTGCAACCCTGAGGATTGCAGGTAAGAACTGATGAAGATTTCCGATAGCAATATTGCCTAGGTACGTCAATCCATGCACTCAATTAACGTGTAGACTTTACTTACCAGCAGCGAATGCAGCAGCAGCACGAATCTCCTCTTCTTCCGCTGCGAAATGTTCGATAGTACTGCTAAACGTATCTTGTTGCTTCGACATATCGCTGTGACAGGTTTATCAACGGAACAAATATACGGAGAATCCGACATACATGAAACGGCCAAGTTCTCCGACAATCAGCAGACTCAGCACCACAGTAGAAGTGGTGGACTTTGACTTTGAAGATTTCTAGAAGTAGCGCGATGTGAGAAATGCGCTACGTTACTGTACCCGAACTGACCTTCATATATTTGGAGTAGACCGCAATGGTTCCTGCTGCCACTCCCTGAGCGCTCTGGACAACTTGGCCAATGCATTTAGCCACATTGGCTAAATTGGCGTCTGACTTGTTGGCCTTTTCCACTGATGTCGCCAAGTTGGGGACAACGTGGGTTGCAATTTGACTGTCAGCCTGCACCAACGAAGAGAAGAACATCAGAAGTGAATCGAGGGCAGCTCCTGAGACAAGGGGCGAATGTGCAATCTGATAGATATCACCAAGGAGCTCACGCTCAACTTCAGGGAAAGTAGCGGTCGGAGCTAGCTCGAGTAACACTGTAACGATAGTCAATGCATGAGACAGTAAGGAAATGTCTGTCGTCGATATGTATGGCCTAATCTGGGGGACCAAAGTAGGTGGCAGATCGGTGGGAATGCCGGATGAATATCTGGACAAAATGAGGCTGCTTCCACATCCCCAAGAAATAAATTGACCTTTTTAAAAGAGTGTCGAGGGCGACAAATATCTCTGGTTTTCCTCCCCTCTCACTCTTCTTTAGTAGACCCATGATCCATTCAACGCAACAGTTCACCCAGTCATCATTCATTTCCACGTCCCTCGCAACTTTTGTGACTACTCTAACAGCTCCTGCTGTATTACCCGTGGTCCGGCATATGGCTTGCCATTCCTTTCCGCCTTTCGGTTTAATAACATCAAAAGCGCAAATCCATAGGTCTGCAATACAGTCCTCAGCGCATCCGCGAACCTCGGCGTCTGTGTCGTGAGTGCTGAGACGCTGAAAAGCTTGATCGTACAAATGCTCTGCCCATTCGCCATTCTTTACGGGCCTTGTGGCATTGAGTAAAGCAGAGAAGACGCGGAAGGCTTCTGACGCAACTCGAGGGTGTTTCTCTCCAGCTGACTTCAAAAGAACAGGTGACAAAGTAGGAAGTGACACAGAAAATGTCCCGGGACCATGCGTCGCGAAATACAATGCGATGAAGGAGAGACATGTAAGGTGAAGGGCCGAAGTTGATGTCGCTGGCGACTGAAGTAGCACAGATTGAGAGATTGCGGCAATAGGCGTTATTTGGTTGGAAAGGCAACCAGGAAGAACGCCGAGCAGAGCATGCAGAAGCTGGAAGCCTGCCTGAAGCGTCTGTGGTGGAGTTTTCGGAGACTTGAGTTGCTGGAGCAATGCCTTGGATAATGAAGAAACCTGTGAGCGCAGAAGGGTATATGGCGTTTCCTCGACATCCATTCTCTCTTCGCTATCTCTCTTCCTCTTCCTGATGGCGGAATCGTTCTCTTGAGATTGTGGCAGGCCGCCGTACATGCTAGTCTGGTTGAGTAAAACACCATAAGTTGCCCATACTTCGAGCCGAACAGTTTTCTCCCTGTCGCCAAACCTCGATATTAGCACAGGCGATACGTCTTTGTACAAAGAAGTTAGAAGCTCGGGGCGAGTAGTAATCACAGCAGCTAGAAGTTTGGTAGAAGCACGCCGGATCTTGTACGATGTGTCTTCATCGTCTGAGTACCTAAATGCACATTGTGAGCAAAAGAAGAAATACAACGACCATGTGGGTCTCACTCATCAAGATCTGTATCCTCGTCATCATCATCTGCATCTGCCATCTCTTCGTCCTCGCCGTCATCCGGTCCAGCATAGTTCTATAGAAGTTGGGACTTAATTGTACACAAAGTAGTGATTCATAACTCACTGGGTCATATTTGATGAACTGGATTCCTATCTGCACTATCGAGCTTAGGAATGGTGCCGCTTCTGTCAGAGACCTCAAGAGTAGCGTCTCAAGAGCCTGATCAAATATGAGCGATGGGTGACAGTGTTGATGTAAAACGAATAGCTGCGAACCTGAAGACAACCTTCACGAAGTTCATCATCGTCTCTCTGGACAGCTTTGACGACCCCAGGTATGATGTCGTTGTACACTGATGTCAGCTGCTGCGGTGCCTGCCGTATGATAGCAGCAACTAGATGCACAGTCGTGCGCTGTTTTTCGATATTAGCATTGGGTGCAAGGAACGGAAGGATATGGTTGTGCAATAGATCATTGACGAGCGCAGGAGGAGCTACGGGAACGTATTGTGAAAGCGTCAGAATAGCACGTTTGCGTACAGCAGGACGAGAATGTGAAAGAAGCGGAGCTATTGCAGGCAGAGGGTGCGGCGAAAGGGCTGGATCAGATACGTGGGCCGGAAAACGAGTGATGAGTATAGATAGCGTTGATAATGTCTCGATGAGAGTCTCTGGTGGGGTTTCCGTCTACAAGTGACTATGTGAAGAGCAGGACCGACATGGGCAGGACCAGCTTACATTCGAAACTTGCTGTAGAAGCTTTGGCGCGAGCTTTGCACATGCTCTGGGAGTGATTTTGCCTTCCAGTGGCAACTCAGAAGTAATTGTTTTCAATGCTGGTATTTGCTATTAGATTATGGGGTGTGTCAATGATTTCGATGGCCTACCCAAGCCAGAGATATCACGCAATTCATCGTCCTTCCCCACTGAGAAGTTGATTAAGCTATCAACCACGAGTTCCATCTGCGTTTCGCGGATGATCTTAATCAATTGACCCAGACTAAATGCGCAATACCACAAAGAAGTCTTGAGTCCCCAAAGTAAGATGAGCAGATTGGAGCCTACCACTTGACAGCCTGATTCTTGACTTCCGAGATCCTATCTTCTACCAAGGAAAGTACCTGTTTGAGGACCTTTGTCTCGGTAGGCTCGTCTCCGATGAGGCTGGCTGGATCTTGTTTGATCTCGCTCATCAGGTCATTCAGACCCATAAATCTATCGAGAACTTCAAAAAAACACGAAGATATATGGTTTGGGCAATCTCACGCACCGAAAGTCCTGGTCGGGAGATTGCATCTATGGTAATCAAGATTGCAAAGAGCTCAGTTGAGCTCAGTAAGTAAACTATAGAGAACTGACTTTTTCGATCAGGCTGTTCATAAGATACGTCTTCGTCATGGTGGTCGTCTGCCGAAGTCGTAGATTAAGATGGTAACGTTGTAGAAGCTGGCAGACAGGAGCCACACGACTAGAAGATTTCAGTCACGCACGTCACACAAGCGCCTAAATAATTTAGATTACTACTTCAAGAGACAATGGACTACAAAGGTAAAGCCGACAAGAATACGATACAGAGCCAACGAATAGATGGCGGCGATGATCGGGTACAATGCAACATATGCCGGACATCATACATAGAACATAAATATACTATTTATCCGGCGTAGTGGAATCACTGAGCCCTCGAGTAGGTGCCAGCACCTTACAAGACGCCTGCCTCCTCCAGCATCTTCCTTACAGCCGGAGTATCAGGCTTCAACTCACCATTGAGAGGTGCTGCATATCTGCGCTTATTACGATTATAAGTGACAGGCCAAAAAAGTCCATCACCCTGCCAGTCACAAAATGCAAATCAGCAGGGCAGTCCGACAATCGTATCAAGATGTTCACCATCTTTGTCTGGGCAGCCTTGGGCTGGCCAGCAATTTTTCCTTGATACCAGTCATAACCTGTGGAGTGGATCCACACACTATCACCATTCTGGTAGTAAGGTCATCAAACGAACAAAGGAGTCGAGTTAAGAATACAATGCTACCTGAAATCTATATGGCCATGGCTCCTCGAGGGTATCCGGTTGGGATTCTTGGAATGATATATCACTGTAGGCACCATCGTCCCACTCCTCAAGATTCACATAGCGCAGTGGGTTTGGCCTTCGGTCAGTCCCCATGATACTCCGAGGATCTTTTCTGGGGGCGGTGTACATGTTGGAGGTGAATGAGGGAAATCAAAAATTGGATGAGAACTTTGGAGTGGTTGATTAAGGGTTGTGAGTGCAGGAATATCAAGTTATTTCTACAAAACCAGCTCAGGCTCTTCATATATACCCAGCTAGTGTGGACCGTGGTGGTTCTGCATTGCCACACGAGAGTAAAGGTCCACTGCTACTTTCAGAGTTTGACGGAATACAATAGAATGATGGCGTGGCTCACAATTGGATAGATTGTTCTAGGAGGACCGACCACTAGTAACCGACCACCACAAAGGACCTGGAGTTTTGTCTTCTACTGGTCACAATGATGTCTATTGTCACCTCTTTGGTAGCTGAAAGAAGTGTCATTGATATTTACTTAGTACTGTTGCACGCTGATCAAGTGGCAACAGTGGTAGTCTGCCCTCGTGATCATGTACCAGCACAGCCACTGTGATTACAATTCCGCGGTCTTCCCTAAACATTCACTTGTCTTGTTGTCTGCCCATTCGAGAGTTCATACTTTATTCGAATCAACTACTGTCTTGTGTAAAAGGCTAAATAATTACATGCATATTAAAACAACGATAGTGCAGGCGAGTATGAAGACATCCACATCATGACAAAGTCTCGGCCAAGGGAACTGATCAATGAAAAAAATCTGAGTTTCGGAACATCGATATCAATGAAAAGCGGCGTGATTGTGAGGCTGAAAATGATTATAAAAAATGCTGAAGACCCGAAGGCGGTACCAAGCGAAGGGTGGAGGACTCATGGTGCACTATTCCTACCGTTTGGGTAAAGAACGGGGTCTCTGGCGTCACTGGGCCTTCCGAGTCATCGGTCGTGGCCGAGAGTGTGTCTGTAGCCGCAGAAGGTGGCAGGGACTCCATGCCAAGCGTCCAAGTTGGCCCATAGAGCCCGCGCATCACTACCATCGCATCGTGGGCACTACTTGAGTCTGTCGGTGTGGACGTTTCGTGCTTAGATAGAGCCTTTCTGGAAATTTTGCGACGTATGACTGGCACCAGCTTTTGACATGCGCGGATAGCAGATCGATAAACTGATTTCGAGCGAGAAGAAAGCGGTTCCACAGGGCTAAAGCCGATGCCGTATCCGATCTGTTTGACGCCAAGGGGAAGCTCTTTGAGTAGCGGATCAAGGTGAGGAGACCTAAGTGTAGAGGTGCTTGCAGGACGCATCCTCTTGCGGAGCTTATTTCGGACATGCAATTTGGTGGAAGGGACAGTGCTTGTGATAGATAAGGAGGAACGGGCGCGATCTTGAAAGGTTACCGACCGACTTTTGCGCAGCGTGCCAAACTTTTCTCGCGGCTCCTCACGACTAGCTGTGCTTGAGTTAGAGTAATGCGAGGAAACAGAGTTGATATCCAAATCAAGAGTGTCCCACAACGATAATGGACCTGCTGGAGCGTGTCCTAGGTCCATGACTGCGGAGGGTTGCCTGAAACGTTGTACATGATCATGCGTGCTGGACTCCGCTTGACCCACGTCCAGGGACTCCCCTTCGTCAGAAGCCTCGAGTACAATTTCTAGCCGAGTGTTTTGTGAGGAGATGCGTCTTTGGGCCTGAAGCACGACATCGTGGTGCGAATTGAGAGACCCAGATTTGGGTTTTACTATTCGTTGTGGCATGGTGGTGAATGAATCCACGAGTTTCTCTTCGGCCAATGTCAGAGGTTCGTCCTCTGTATGGATTCCCGCTTTCTTTGCTTCTGAAACAGTCACATTGTCTTCAGAGTGTCGTAGGTTAATGTCAGGAGCTCCAACATCGTATCCGAGGGGTGCTACAAAGAATGTCAGTTTAGCAGGCAAGCACTTCAAATTTATATCCAAACCCTTGCCGACCCTGTTGGTCACGTTCATCCAATTCCTACAACAAGTTTCAATAGTGCGGTAGCGCCCAGAGTTGTCAAACTCACACAGTGCAAAAGAATGGATGCGCCCTAATCTGTTTGATGTTTAAGCGAAGAGCTGCATTGCGCTCCAAACACTAATCCCAATTACGCACATCAGACAGCACGTCTGTGTTAACATTTTCCGAGAACATACTTTGACTAGAAGATCTTGTGCTGTCCATGATACTGACATTGTCCGGGGAATCATCAGCGAACAGTGAAGGACTTTGGTTTGCAGAATGGCAGCGTTGTCGTTGTCGTTGTCAGCAACATATGGGTGCTAAAACGGGTGAATAAAAGGAAAAATCGATGCAGTACACTCACAGAGCCGAAAAGCATCATGTATATCAGCAAGCCAAAGCTCCAGCAGTCGACACTAAAATCATGTGCCCACCCTAGGATGAGTTCAGGAGCACAATACAGACCAGTATCAGGCAGCGGGAAAGAAGCTGCTGATTCAGGTCTGCATGCTTGACCAAATCCCGCGATAACCACATGGCCCGACGCGTCGAACATGATATTACATGGTGCTAGATTACGGTGGATTATGCCAGCAGTGTGAAGCGTATCCAGCGCTTCTACCTAGTGCAGGTAAGTACAATTATTTGCGTCATCTAGCTTAGCTTACTATCTCGCAAGCTATTTGCAGAACGTGGCTTTCGCTGAGGCTCGTATCGCGGTCGAGCAAATCCTGGAGACTACCATTAGGATAAAACTCCTGATCAAAGTGTTAGAACCTAGAGCGAGACAGTGGAATAAAATATACCGCAATAGAACGAATTTCAAGGCCATCCTCATATATCCAGATGAATGGTGAGAGAAATTGAGACCGTAGCTCGCGAATTTCCTGGCAAATGTCCATTTGAAGTTGGATGTGATCACGAGAACTGTGAATTCGAACGCGCTCCTTGTTCAAAACTCGCATAGCATAGAGCTTGAAGTCGTCGCATTTTCGGCATAGATATGTCGATGACATGGAATCTTTGAATAGTGTATAGAGTAGTCGAAACTGCGTGACCTTGTCTGAGTGTAGGCCAGAATTAATATTCACAAGACCCACATCGCCGCCCTTCACGCCTTGTCTGGAGGAATGGATGGGTCTTGGTTTCGGCGAAATGACCATCACCTCCTACAGACGCCATCAGTACCTCCGACGGTCATCGTCATAGAGACACTGCAGTGACTGCACCTCAATTTCTCCATCCCTGAAACAGGGAGCGAGATGTGCAATATCTTTGATCTAGAATTCAGGCGTCAGAGCCAATATCCAAAGCCAAAGGCGGAGTGATGAACCTTGACGTCGTAACTCAAGTCCGCGACCATATCTGCTTTCTTCTGAGTTTCCGGAGGGTCCGGAAATAACAGGGATGTTGCAATATCGTCGTCGAGAAGACCGGTGAATGACTCCTACATCAAAAGTAGTTAGCGTGCAACTCAGACTTTGCGAGAGAGCATCATTTCAGTACTGAAAAAGGTGAGAGGTCGAAAGATTCGACAGCGAG
>QLOO01007117.1:0-13852 GCA_003313855.1 Suillus sp. MG131
TAATGTCGCGGCAGGATTGAAACTGTGAGGTGAAGGTCGATGGTGGACGGTGGACATGTGAAAGTCCAGCAATCGAGATGTGCTCTCGATGCATCGCCCCATTGATCCAGTTCCGAAAGGACTCCTCATCCTCGATACAAGACTCTACGGTGTCATGGCATTACCAGTGACGGTGAGTCGAATATCGAGGTCGAACTGCGAGGATTCCTTAGACGCGAGGTTGACATTAGTTGGGATCCAAGACCAATTTTCATCGGTGAACGGAACACCGCCCTCAATGAAACTCTGCATTCGTGGCTCACCATAGGTGATATCGACAGATGAGTGTGCGTCAATCAGGTAGCCAGATTGAGTCGGGGTGGTGGGGGTGACAAAGAAGCATCCGGCGGGTGAGCGACGGTGGTTAGAACCAGGGAGAAAAGGGCTAGTGCAACCTGTCATCGGAGCAATGATGACCTCCTCGTCATCTGAGTCTATAACCGAGGACGCCAGGGAGGGAGTCGAGCCGTAATCGTCAACAGACCCATCTTCGGTTTCCGATAACGAGGACTTTGAGCCAGACGCGTTGGCGAGAAACCTGAGGAAATTCCCGTCGTCGCAATCATCGTCACGGTCGAAGTCTACAATTGGATACTTATCATCCGCGAAAAGTCGCAAGTCCTCATTGACAAACCGAAGGAGGTTGAAGCCATCGTTGCTGACTACTGGGATTGAATCATGGACAGGCTGTCGGTGGTTATCAGTCTGTTCATCAAGAAGTCGAATAAGGTCGAGAATCGCGGATCCTGAGGTATCACCAAAGACATGGTTCAGAGGTGTTTCCGATTCGTCCGTGGAGGGCTGCTGAAGGTCCGATGTGAGCTCGTCGTCGGCAATGTACTCACCCTGTTTGGATATGTCGCTTAGCACGCAGCCCTCGAAAAAGACTTGAGAGATGTCCTTTTCGTCGGCAAGGGAACCTGCACAGTCGGGTGTCGGAGAAAGTTGTTCGTTGCAGCCATCTAGTTCCAGACGTAAATCGACATCCTCTTGGACGGGAAAAGAATGAGTCTTGTCCTCGAGAAAGTTCAAGTAGTCCCATGTTGGATAAGTGTGTTTCCTCAATGGACAAGTGTCGTCAGAGATGTTGGCGCACTCCTTGTCACAGGTGAAGCTATTGTAAAATTTGACTTCCTCATCGAGAGATTGCAGAAGATCGTCCATCATGCAGGAGTTAATATCTTGATAGTCCTCCTGCTCTCCGCCAGAGATATGCGTCTCAGTAAGAGAACAGTGACATGGCGAAGGGATGTTACTTTCCGCGTTAAGAGTATCTGTGTGCTTGCTGGAATCCACTTGGCCATGGCGATGGGCAATGGGCGCGACGGGAGACAAGTCGAATACCTGAAGAACGATATCCGAGGGAGGAGGATCGAGCTTAATCGCGAGTGCACTAGCCAAGTTGGACATTTCGACAAGACCATGTCGGCGGTCAGCGGGGGAACGTGGCCTAGCAGGGAGGGTGGAAGGGGAGGGTGGAGAACCCGGTAGAGTAAGGAAGGCACCTTCCCGAAGCGTTGTGCCAACAACTGAGATATCAAAGTTGTACGACTGGGCAGGCCACTCGTATGCAATGCCGGTCATGTAATACTCGCAAGTGATTTCGGGGATGGCTAGGTGTGGTTCGGCGATCTCTGACAGCAGGGAATTATGAAGAGTGGCCTCTGCAGATTCTGAAGAGTAAATCGAGATATCGCCATCGGATCCCTCATGCTGGGATTCGTCCTCTCTCTTGTCGAACAAACCTAAAGTGCGCTGGAAAGACTGTATAAGTACTGCAATCGGCCATTGATGTCGAAAAGAGGCCGGGTTACGCACCAAGGGACTGGCGAAATCTTCGTCTGTGGCAGTCATAGCGATAGTAGGGACTGAAGGCTGCAGGTAAGATATAAACGGTTGATGATGATGATGCGAGGACATAATGTACCTGAACTCCACAATTGTAGTCTGCCTCCGTAACATCTGCCTTCTCATACTGGCCAGCACGCAGTTGATCTTCAGCTATTTGGCTCACCGCAGTACCAGTTTGGACCATGGGAATCTGGAATCATACAACGTCAACCACGTTTGGAGCCGTGACGACAGCAGAGCAACCGCATACCACGTCAGCGTTGCATGTAAAAGCAACATGCTTCACCAGTTGATTTCTTCCCAACTGGAGTACTGAACGATTGCAGGCAAGAGATGTATCGTGTGGCGTGTCGGATGGCGAGCAAAGCGCTGGACTATCGTGGGGCAAAATGACCGGTAGTACAATGCCGGGCTGCTTGGGCTCGGACATGATGTCCTTGCGGCGACGACGGTAGAAATATCCCACCACGGAAACGATAGCAACTGCAAAGCACACGAGGCCACCTTTCCAAAGATCATAGGTAAGGACAGTCGTGCTGGTGGGCGAAATAGTCGAAGGAGTGACGAAAGGCCCAGAGAGGACGGTGGTTGAATGCACTGCAGAAAGCAACATGAAAGCAGATGTGGGGGCCATGGTAAAGCAGTAAGCTGATGACGAAATGAAAGCAGTACACTGGGCGTTCAAATGATGCGGATACACATATATATGTTTGGAGGCTGACAGTGCTGCCAGCATCGTCAACCGCTATCAGCCATGATTGTATCGTCAGCCATGTCAGCCATAATACTTCAATATGGCGTGTAAATAACGATATCACAACCTGACATCATCGCGTATATGGGTGAAATGGATGACTTGCTGGATGGTACCAGTAATCGAATTCATGTCATGACATTCTTCATTGCTACCGAACTTACAACAATATTATTGATGATGAAACGCTCTCGATCCAGGTTCCCTTGTACTTCTTTCAAGGCCGACTCTGAGTCCAATTTGTAATACTGGAAAGCGGATAAGATTCTTGATATCCCATTGATCTGTTGCTACACACCTTTTTGATAATTGGCCAATCCGTCATTCGACCCAGCGCTTGAAAAGGAACAATACGCCCTTGAATAATGTCACACATGCGATGCTGCATATCGGGGGTATCTGACATGTCTATGCGGACAACAATGAGGGTGGTCGACTCATCCGATACCCCATATCGTCGGATCGCTTCAGTGATCTAATGACGTTTTTAATGAGTGAAATCAAAAAATTATCGAGCAGATGGCTACGCGTACATTATTGGTGGGGTTCAGTGCCCATAGTATCTCTGAGTGGATGGTTTTAGTCCGAAGCTGGCCTTGTGCCTCTGACAAAAGCGCTTGATAAATTGCTGTCTGAAGGTAAAGTGGGCTTGATATCTGGGACAAGTATTCAGTAACAATGCATCAAGACTGGAGTCAACATTCCTACCAGCCGTGCATCAATGAAGGCGAAGTTGACAGCTTCACGTTCAATGTTCCCGTCGACACCGAGATTTCTAGCGGCCTGAACAATACGAGACCTAATGGCGGCAGCATTTGTCACATCATCGAATAGAGCGACGTGAACGACCGCATGATTGAACTGAGAGTAGTAGTATGTCTCCATCTATCATGGCAGTGAGCAAGAACCAAATAATACAGACTTATCTTGCATTGCCATCATAACGGCGCTTAGCGCCCACCACAACTTCACTTTCAACTACCATCAAGTCATACATATTGCTTACTTAGGACTACTTTAGTAGTCCGGAGTCCATGCTGGCATGAGATTAACTATGCTACCTTCGCCATTGTCACTTTTCACAACATGGTTTGTGCTTCAAGCCGCTGCCGCCCCAGCGGCAGGCTCACAGGTCCTGACCCCTCAAGATTTCAAGCAGACCATCGCAGATGGTGTCTGGTGCGTCGTTTTCATGGAGCACCTTGTTTTTTCTCAACAAGGAGAGTAGGTTCATTGAACATTTCTCCCCATATTGTCGGCATTGTCGCAACTTTGAACCAACATGGAACCGCATAGTAGACAACTTTGAGAAGAAACCCGATCTAGGGATACATCTAGCGCAGGTGAATTGCGCGTTGAATGGAGGTGAGTGAGCCCTTCAAGTTTTCCGGGCCACTAACAGACCTTCTCAATTGTGGAAGACCTGTGCACCGAGAATGGTGTTACGGGATACCCTCAAATGAACCTCTACCGGAATGGGCAGTTTGTAGAGACCTTCACTAAAGATCGCGACTTCAATATCCTTGTAGACTTCCTTCTTGCACGTGCTGAACCTACTGCAAATTCCTTGTCATCCCCTACTGCAGTTGAGCAGGAGGAAATAGCAGCCGAGATCGTTCTTGTAGACGAGAATTTGGCGATTCAGGTGTCGCAGGCGGAATCCAACCCTTCAGGAGAGGTGGTATCCTTAACTAGTGAGACATTCGACGACTTTGTGGCTCAGGCGCCTACATTTGTCAAGTTCTTTGCGCCATGGTACGCTGCATTGATTATAGACTAAAATTTACTTTAACAGTTGTTTATCAGGTGCGGACACTGCAAGAAACTTGCTCCCGTGTGGATACAGGTTGCTCGTCGCATGCAGCACAAGCTCAATATCGCAGAAGTCAATTGTGATGAGTTCAAGTCGCTATGCTCGAAGCAAGGGGTCACAGGTTATCCTATGCTGTTCTACTATTCTCACGGCGCCAAGACAGAGTACTCAGGAAGTAGAAAATACGAGCCACTTGTGGCTTTTGCTGACAAGGCAGCATCTCCGTAAGGAAAACTCTTCCAGAGTCATAAGACGCTTTTTGATGTCTGCTACAGGACCATGCAACCAATAAGTGCTCATGATCTTGACAAAGTTGTTCATGAAAATGCTGTTGCGTATGTCCTCCTACTTTCTTCATCAAATGAACATATTGTTGTACGTGCACCTCATTATGTGCCTTGTTTTGTACTGACGATGTTTTAGAGTGAGGTCGCTAAAGATTCTCAATTGCTCCTCGGGTCGCCCCCGGTATTTGTGTCATCCTCCATGGAACTCTTTACTCGCTACGACATCCCAACGACAGAATCTTGGGTCATCTTGGCATTCAAGGATAATGACCCAAAGGAACCCACCTCAGTTTTTAATTCATCCACTTCCGAAACACTTAGCACTTGGCTCTTGGCTAACCGCCTTCCAACTTCCCTCGAGCTCTCACGTGATGTGTTTCAACAGGTAATGAATGCTCCACATAACCCACTTGTTGTGATCGCCGCGACCCCCAATGACGCCCGAAACGATGTCTCATCCAAGTTGAACGATATCGCAAAGAAGTGGCGCTTGCGCAAGAGCTATGTTGGCAGACAAGATGTAGTATTCACGTGGATGGACGCTGATCAATGGGGAAGTTGGATGAAGAGTATGTACGGTGTGAAGGTCAATCACCAGCCGAAAGTGGTGGTTGCTGATCATAACGTAAGTAAATGATTCTTTTGTTTCATGCATCGCTAATGATTAGACAGCGCCTGGTCTACTGGGATAGGGATAGTACTGGGCAGCCCATTCAGCTAAACGCCGTCAGTATTTTCTCTGCTATTGAAGGAGTTTACAACAACAAAATACATTCCAAGTACTCGGAGAATATCCTGGAGCGCCTTCTTCGGGTATGCATCTCTACTAAGTCATTAGTAGCTCCCTTGCTCACAACTCCATACGCAAAGGTCTTCAACTCCAGTCTCACAAGCACTGAGGGTTTCATCATCGCCCATCCGTACATGGCTGTTCTACTGATTCTTGGATTTTTGGCAGCGGTCGTTGTGGCGATCAAGAAACTTTTAGATGATGATACAGATCTGCAGTCTGAGCATAGGTACATCAAGGGTGGTCGTTTAGATTGATCTATGGACACTTTTCTTAAACTCAAACGTGAATTTACCAGGAGGGAGTCTGCGTGATTATCAGTTACCAGGCCTGATTGCAAGCCAGAAATCGAAGCACCCAAGTTTGGGTTATCCCATAAGTTACGGCATTACATACATGTGTGCTTAAACATACAGTAGCCGACGACATGCGCCGCGATCGCCCACTTGTGCGTGCATCACGGATGGTTCATGCATGGCTGCAGTGTAGTTGGACCCCCAATCATTCGTCTCAAGGCGGAACACGCAGGAGCCTCGAGGCCATCATTCTTCTTGATGTCTCCTCTTAAGTACACTAGAGCCTCAAGGCCCTGCGTCAGCATCCTGTCTCCAACTCTCCTATCATGTCACAGTGGGAGTCATTACCAACATGGCTGCAAGTGAGTAAATTGTCGTTTAACTGGTGGCTATTGATGTGCTTATTGTGGTCCCAGAATCAAGTCAAACAAATCGAACGAGGATCATTATCGTCACTTGCATCGCTCAAATCGCTCAACCGCTCCATCTCTTCTAAAGAATTCTCTAATCATCTGCGTCCTTACCTTCAAACTCTTATTCCTCTATTTTTCGTTCATCTCGATCCAAGGCTCGTCCCCCATGAGATCACTTCAAATTCTGCACATTCGATCATGCTCGCTAAGGTATCCATTATGGGCATTAGTTGCCTATGCGGAGAGAATCAAGGAGAATTACGCGGTGCCCCCCAATTTCGTCAGAAGCTGTCTGATGCTATACATTCACATTGGAGTGGGGTATCTGCATGGGTTCAATTTTTCTACCATAATTTCCTCGTCCCGCGGGATGACCCAGTTGCACGCCTACACGAGATCTACAGTGTAACCTCGCAGGAAGCTGCCAGCACCTCAATACGGTTCATTTATGTGGTTAGCGTACTTCCCGGTGTTGTCGCATGTCTCTATCGAACAACACCAGAGATCGAGCGAATCATCATGGAACTCTGGTACTTGGTGACGGACATCAAACGCGAAGATTGTATTCTTGATCCATATCTTCGTCACTGGCGTCAGGACTTCAACATGCTTCGCGCATTCATGGTCCATGTAGTCACCTCGTGCGTGTACTATGAGCCTCCTAGTACTCCTCTCCCGCCTTTGACATCGCTCATCGAAGCCGCTGGAGGAAGGACCCCTATGGTTCTGGCTGCTCTCAAATGCCTACGTTTTGCAGGAAAGGGAGCAGCTCAGAGAGACCGCGACAACGTCAAACACGACCTTGATCTCAGCCCTTTGAATACTCTCTCATTGACGTGCAAGCAAACGCTCATCTTCATGTTTGCCACGTCCCAGGCGGACCCTGTCATTCGCGAGCTCTTTCTTACACACTCCTCGATCCGCACAGTTCTCACCACACTGGCCGGAATAGGAACACGTCCAGGTACAGAGCCTAACCTCGACCCCACCAATGAGAGCTTCTGTCAAAAGACTGCGACAAAGCGGGCCGCTATGGCTATTGGCCATCAGTACACCTCATTTGTGCTGGCGTGTTCAAATAATCCCATTGAAATTGCCTGTCGCGCCCTTCGTTGCCGTCTTCTGGAGGTCCTCCTACGGAACTGTGTATTCCCCTCAGAAAATCGCTTGCACAAGTCCAGGTGGTCGGATTACGACATCAGGATTTTTGAACAGTTGGGAGGGACACTAATCTATGAGAGAGTGGTTCGTATTGCCTCAATATCCATGCAATATATCGATTCTCAGCGCCTTTATGTCCATGCCATGTACGATCCAACATTGTGGGGCTCGCTGTTGACTTTTAAAGAGATTCTTTCGCAACGTTGGAGAATTCTCTCTACGTTAACGCCGTGTACACGCCCAGAGTACGAACGAACCTGTGGAGGTCCCGGGGTATGATTTCTCCGTGTCAAATTTGCTTCGCGCTGATACCGGCTATAGTGCACCAGTGCGAGCACCAGACTTCAACAATGCGCCGGATGCCAGACTGCGAAATACTGCTCAAAATCTTGCCAGCGAGCAGCATGGTCAACTGTCCACCGTAAGCATTGCAGTATCCTCAAGGCTGGAATTGGTATGTGAACCGAAATATATATGTATACCCTTGCTGATGGTTATGGCAGGAATGGCCAAGGCTGGCAGGCACCTTCGGTCAAGTCTGCCGTTTATTGCATTAATCGAGGCAGCCGAGTTTAACGATGAAAAGTGGCCAGGACAGCGTGCTCTGCAACACAAATTGGCCACTGTTCAGAAAGAAAACCCAGCAGATGTTCACTCCTTGGTGCTCGAATTGGACATGACCGTGCTTCCCATCAAACATCGCATACAGCCCCTTCGGCAATGCATCGGACAATTTCAAGATACAAATTGGATGAGGATTATCCAGGGTATGCAGGATTTACAGGGCAGCAGTATGCTCCCTGTGATGACGATAATTACCACGATCGAGGGCGCTAGGAGGAGATCACTTTTCAGCCCACGGACGGCTTTGCAATTAGCATTTGAGTGGGCACCGTCTAGGTTCACTGAAGAAATGCTGCCTATCCCACGCAATTTTCTGTCCGATCACTGCACCAAAGCCTTCACGGGTTACGCTGAAGAGGGGGATGCATCGAAATATGACCCCAAAGGTATCCGAAAGGACCTTACACTCGCGATCGGTGCTGCAGAGTGCTCGCGTATAGTAGGTGTTGAGGCCTAGGACAAGAGAGATGAAGGATCTGTGGGACAGAAGTTGCGTTCGCCGCTCACTGCAGCTCAGTTCCTTGCACTTGCTGTACGCGAAACATTCAACCTATAGTCGTCAAAGAGCAGAATTGAAGGGTCTAATGATATGTTCTGCATTCGGGAATCCGTGCGAAAAGCTTCGTATACCAGCTAGGGAGTGTTCACTGTGCCAAATTTCCGTCGCTTCAGTCAGAATCTTCCACGTGGGCATTGGCACTAAAGGCCGATATCTCGCAGACAACGATGCTCTCGCTACTAAATATCTCGTCATCATGGCTACGAGTCCTGCTGTACAATGGCTGCCGGTGTCACTTCTGCAGTATGCACTTGGCTTGTGAGACCATATATTCAGTACAACGAGTTCATAGATAAAAACGAAGCATTGCGTAAACAAGGAGAGACACGAACTTGAGGCATTGATGCTAGGAGTGCCAGACACAGGGTGCTAGCGGAATCTGAGGACAAGTACAACACAGTGTAAGTGTAAATGGACAAGTGCCTTGATCTGAACACTCTGCTGATCAGGAAGTACTTCATTGCAGTATTAATGCCAATTATAATTAACGCCAGTGTGGTAATTTGAACTTCCGACCAAGTGGATATTTGTGCGACCGCTCGTGACACGCTATCCTACTGCTTTCTTTTCCTCATATTGACGTATGAACCCAACATGTTCCTCCAGCCTATTCATCAATCGTCGCGTTCGGGGCGACTTGAAAAGATTTCAGGGTATGATACAGATATATATAGATAATAGTGTACACAAGTGTTATGCATAATGATAGTGTCGCAATGAATGAATGATTAGTTAGCAGATACTTTTAGTATTCCAATCATGGCGTCTGGAAAAATATTGCGCCTTCTGCTGGTTAGCAAGCGTTGCCGGGTCCGTGTCATAATCAAGCAGTGGTACATTTCCTAGTCGTGTGATCAAGGAGACGTTGTCCATTGTGAGACAGAATCATCCATCATGATCCCTCGTATCCGATTGTATACTGCGGCAGGGAATTGTCTGGGTAAAAGTCAGTTTCAACCATACGAGAAAGAGAATATGGATGTACCTTTCCTGTAGCCGTGCCAGCAGTGCGACCGCTCTGTCGCGATAACCATTACCTAGCTCTGCGCGGAACATAGCTTCCCACGTAGATGGCTGAGAGTAGGGTGAATTCGCATACAAGTATATTTGCTGCAACACTCACCTCGCGGTACGACGGTGATGGTGATGGCGACGTACGTTGATTGGAGCCTTCATGAGGAACATGGTTACCTGAGGCTGCAACGCCGCTAGGAGGATCCACCAAGTTCTCAAATATTCTTCGAGCTTCTTCAATGTCCCCAGCGGCAGCATAACCCTTGATCAAGAGGTTGGCAATGTACGCCGTCATATGTACACCAGACAACTTCAATTTCTCCATGTAACTGGGTGCAAGAGCCATCTGCTTATTGGTGACGAGGACATTGATGAGGGATTCATAGACGACAGCATCAGGTGCTGGGATAGAGTCAAATGTGCTGATCGCCTTCTCCAAGTCCTTCTTCACACAACCATATGCGTTGATAAGGGCGGCCCAATGGCTGCCTTGGAGCACTACCGACCTGTTGTTTCGGAGGAGCTCGAACACGCCTTCCATGGCACTGACGTCAACGGGCTCAATAGTTCCATATGCATCGATGAGTAACTGAATCGCACATTAAAGATGAGCAGATGATACAATTGGATGACATACCTTATACGTGTGGGCAGAAGGCTTGACACCAGCGAAAATAAGCTGATTGTAATAATGGAGCACCCTCTCACGATCAGGCTTTGTGTGCGCGTACAGTTGCATCATCATATTGTAGGGTGGGATGCGAGGCTTGAAATTGGGCTGCGAAGACATCTCCAAGAACAAATGCTCGGCAGACTGAGCATCACCGACACGTGCGCAAGCGGCAATGACGGCGCCGTATGTGATCGAGGATGGACGGACACCAGGCGTAGCCTTCATTTGCTGGAACAGCTCGAGTGCGAAGTCAGCCTTGCGCGCTTTGGCCAGTTTGGATATGATCGTATTGTATAGGTAGACATTTGGTGTACACCCAGTCATCTGCGCATCAGTGAAGAGAGCCATGGCATTCGAGGTGTCATCTGTGGTGTCCTTGACACACTCTATGAGCGAGCCATATGCGTCAGGAGAAGGAATTCCGCCGTTTGACGTCACACGATCTCGGTGCTGGAATGCGGCGTCCATGTCTCCAGCATGTGCACATGCGATGATCATCTGGTCTTCGATTTGGAACCACGCCTGAGACTGCCACTGCTTGTTATCAATCGAGGATAATATGATCTGCGCGATATCATACAGGCTGTGCACCTTGTCGAGATCACCGATACGTCCGAAGCCATTGATGAGCCGCCCGATAGTAGAAGGGTGGACGTACTTGCTGTTGGCAATTCCGTCTTGGAGGCGGCGGTAGGCTTCATGGATTGTCACAGTTGGGTGCGATGGGAACCAATCATCGACGTAGCGGCTGAGCGCACCGTCGACAATGACGTCCTTGACGGGAGGATACATCTGCATCACAGGGTTAGGCGACAAATTGCGCGACTCGCTGGGCTTTTCGAGTGCGGTACGGAAGTCGGATGACACCTTTCCAAAGAATTCATCTCGTTGCTCCTTCGAGTAGCCAGCATATAGCGCATCCGAAAGACTGGAGATGAGGCTTGCTTTCAATTTAGATAACTGGAGATTTTGCTTTGAAAGCGCAAGGAGAAGGGGAATAAGGCCCTTGTACGCATGATTTTTGACTGTAATGATCTGCTCCATATCGGCTGGAAGAATGGCGAGGGCACTGGACAGGAGTACTTCATGCTCACGGAGGCCAATGTCATATTGTGACATGTCACCGCGGCTGTAAGTCGACATGTAGGTGTTTAGGTAAAGGACTGCCAACTCTTTGCTCAGAGCGACATCAACATTGTTTGCTAGTTGGACAAGCTTGAGCACATCCTTGAAAGCAGGCGTATTCTTCTTAGCTCCAGATTTGTTGATAGCCCCAGATTGGAGGTAGTTGACATTGGCTTCGAGAACAAGCGTATGGTCTAGACGGCGCACTTCAAGGCCATCGCGAGGAGCACACTCAACAAGAATGCCGTAAAGCCGATTGAGATCTGCAATCATGCCCTCCTGAGCGAGGAAGTCAAGCATCACAACCCATGCAAGCTGATCAGGGCGAGGGGGAACAAGGGAAGATTCATGTGGATGACGGGCTGCTTCACCCTGCTGTAGCAGGCGGTCAAACCAGGACAGAGCACTTTTGACGTCTCCCGAGTAGCAGAAGCCAGCAATAATGGACGAGAACGTAGATGAGGAGGGCAAAGGGACTTCCGGCGAGGGCTCAGCGGGATTGACATTGCTGTCCATCATGGTTTCCAGGATGCGGAGAGCACCTGCGGGCTGGCCACCACGGAAGTAAGCTTCGATCATTTTGTTCCATACAAGAAGCTGTCCCCGAGTGATCGAGCTGGCTACGGCTGCCTCGGGAGCGGCGGAATAATCAATCCCCCTGATGCGACCTGCCTTGCTGGCTTCCCGGAACTCCTGAAAGACCTCCTTAGCTCCCTGTAGGTCATTTGCATTGGCATACACAGAGAGCAAGTTCAAGAAAACTTGAGGGCCAGGGAGGAAGTCAGTGCGCGACTCCAGCTGCGCAAATACGCGAATGGCGGCATCCACGTCAGCTTGGAATGCGCATGAGCGGAGGAGATTGGTGTAAACCGCGAGGGGGAACTTGTCGCGTGCGCCAATGTTCAACGCTGCATCAAACATAGACATAGCAGAAACAAAATTGTTCTCTGCCTTGAGCTGCTCAATGCGCTTTTTATCTGCTTCATCCATAGCGACCTCCGGACGACCAAGAAGCTTGCGGCGTTTGACGCGACCATCAAGACCTCCAATAGCCTTGTGGACCTCATAATCGCGCTCGGTGAGAGCGAGAATAAGAGAGATGTAAGTACGAACATTTGGCGTAAGGGAGCGTCGGATCATATCATTGTATGTCTCGAGCAAGAGTGTAAGGGGTTCACCAGGGCGACGAGTATCGTGGAGACCGGATAAGGCCATGTTGAACTCTGACACCGTAGGTTTCTTATGAGTCATGCGGAGCACGTGAACCTCATGGATGACACGAGCACCATCACCAGACCGCGCTGCCCCACGAAGAGACTGATACATTTCGGAAACTTTGCCAGTCTCATTGTCTGCAGCAGGATCTGTAACAGACTGCGGGGCTGCGGAATCAGTGGGTATGGATTTGCCGGATGCTGAAAGGACGGGAGACGGGGGTGGACCATCAATGGAACCGGATGCACTCAGTGAAGCTGTAGAGTTACGCCGTGTGAGGGGAGGCCGCGAAGAATCAGAAGGGGGACCGTCGAGCGCTTCGCCGGATGCAGTGAACGTGTGTTTTGAGCGAACGTGTAATTGGACGGTATGCAAGACACCTAAAGACTCTGTTTGTCCATGCTCGTGTTCACTGAGCGTACCAAGAGAAAGGCTGTGCCGACGGGTAATGACACGCTTGGAAGAGCGGGGTTGGACGCGCTTGGGAACGATTTCGTCACGATCGTCGCTCTGTTCACCGTTGCCATCATGTGAGGCAGACGTATTTGCTTGCGTCACAGCACGCCCAGCTCCCTGTAAAATATCAGGATCATATCAGATATAAAGATGCACTGCAAACTTACTGTATACCCGTTATAGAACCGACTACCTGCATTGAACTTTGCGCCGCCCGGGCCAGCGCCATTGCTGCCCCAGCTTGAGCTGCCGGCACCAGTCCATGTTGTTGGCGCGCTTGGTGCAGATGACTGAAGTTGGAGTACATTACGGAGGGTATAACCTGTCTGGTTCTGGACGGCGGCTACTGCACGAGAAGTATGTAAAAATATGTGATTGGCGACCTTGGGGAGCATGGTCGCGATCACGAGCCAGTGCTATATGTCGCACGATTTGAATTTGGTGGTCGTCGAGGGCGACGAGCAGAGGAGTTGTAAGCACTTGACTGGGATACGTGGATCTAATGGATTTCCGACGATCCAATAAAAGTAAAAATTACTACTCGGGTGATCTCGGGTTGAATGCATGCCGCGATTTGCCGTGACTCCATCATGCCGAGCAAACTACGCAAGTCACTTAACTAATTGCACAGCAACCGCTAGTACAGGAAACTGGCAACTAGATAGTTTACCTGTGTTTTGGCCTCATTGCACGACACGCCATTCCTGGGACAGAACATCTGCCCAAGTGTATGTCTCATCCTCTTCATCAGCTTCTATCACATCTATCAGTCCACTGAATGA
>QLOO01007118.1:0-13784 GCA_003313855.1 Suillus sp. MG131
TCCTTCTTATTTGTGAGTGCAATAACATAGAGGGCATATGACTCTCCTGTAACAGGGCGGTCGACCTGTGTCAGAGGGCTCCGGATCACATCCAGAACAATGACATCAGTGAATTATGTTTCGTGATATCAGTGTCTCCTCATGTCCTTCCACGTACTGGTACATCATGATGTGATGTCACATCACATCTACGCTCATGATCAGACGTGTAAGTAGATGCCTCAATTGCTTATATTCACTTATACCATGTGACTCACTATTAACGCCGATGCGATACAGACTGGAAGAGGACGATCATATATACACTTTCATGTGATGCATGTGATGGATCTGCCCATCGACAGGAATGGGAACACAATTAGGCTGAAAACAGGTCAAGGAACGAATCAAAGGGCTCAACGTATGTCAAGTTTTGCCATATACTGACAGACTGTCTCCTTCCACTCAGTATGATGCGAGGCGCGGAACCAGTTGTCTTCAAACCCAGCTAGTCAGTCTCCTGTAGGTGGTGATCGATGATCTGCGCTGTCGTCCCCTAGTGGCGATATTGACCGCCTAGACACTGTAGCCTGGAGCAGGACGCCATTTGACCATAACGAACGTTGGTCACGTCATTGTTGAATACATACTTGTCGATATCGAGGGCAGGTGGCCGCTGCGCTGTCATCTGAGATCAAAAGGAGGTCCAAGCGAGTAAGGGCGCAACCCACCGGTCACGACTAGTGGCGAACGTTCTGCATGATCAGTGTCAACAGAATTTCAGTACTGCCAGAAAGCGATCGAGATGGAGGGAAGCCTTTATAACACAAGAATCGATAGATGACGAGACAAGCTGGATGAACCCGAGGCGACAGAACAGTAATAATACTGTTTTTGCACAGTGTGACAAGAGCTAGCACAGCAGCAGTCTATTAGAGCTTAATCCAGCAGGGTGCGGATTTTGATTTTGCTAGATTTTCGGAAGCGATTCCGGTGGCAGGTCCCGTGGCTGCATGCTGACTAACATAATGATGTCACCACGGGTCCCGTTCTATCATATCAGAGAAGGGATTAGAAGCTTCGGAATACCGTCTGCGTTCTTTGCAGGATCCAAACGCGGTTCCTGGCGTCGACATAATGTGTATGCATGACGATGACCGTGTTGCTGCCAAATTGAGGCTTCACAGCTTGTTGCCACCTGTCGGTTGTTTACGAGGTGATAAGAAGAGGGTTGATCCTTTTCCTCTGAATATGTTGGTCAAGGAGCCAAGCACTGGGCGGCTGTCGTTGTCCGATCGTACAGTACTGTTGCCCTCCGAGGGTCAAAGATAAGTTCGGCGGCCAGGCCGAGTGTTCCAATACTTCTATCGTGCTGCTCATCAAACCAAACGAGCCTAGTGCGGCGTATGAAGGAGAACGGCTGCCGCTAACCATATCGATGACAGAATTCGAACGGGTCTACGGAGAGCTGTAACCGTTGAAGTGCAGCATTTTTCTAACGACGCCGACGAGCACGGCAGCTGACATTGAGGTGAGACGATAAGAAGACTCACTAACGCCGCATCTGTCGTACTTCAAGCATTCGAGTCTGTGGGACATTCTGTGGCTCCAAATGGCATGCAGACACGGTGGTTGATCGATTAGGCAAAAAGTAAGACGAGAGGGTGTTCTCGGGTACCACTTCTGTGATTGGTTTGCGATCTCCGTCGTTATGGATCAGGAAGTGTCTTTGAGGAAGAGGATGATATTGATGAAGTCTGGGACTGGGTCATATAATAACTAGGAGGTCTAGACTCTTGGAAAAGAGTCATTTCTTGACGAGTCCACAACACATTGCAAGTCTTGGCACCTAAAGTAACTCACAAAGCCCGTTGATGGCAAAACGGTCAAAAACAGCACTAGATGTTTCGTCTCTGTCATAGTTAGGAAGTTTATCGGATCCGAGTCCGGTCTTGGATACAGGTGTTGTGGCCATGACGAATTGAGCCGGCCGCTTTGGAGGAGATCCTGACCCCACTCTTGAGTTGCCTTTCGTAGGTAAATAAATAGGTGCCAGGGGAACGTTCACGTATCGGCGGAGAGCGAGATTTCGGCAGATGTTATGGCGCAAAGGGTGCAAAAAGTCAATGTGGATGATGAAGCAGAGGCTTGGACCTGCTTGGCATAACGGGGGCAGATCGAGACAGAGTCGCGGAATTGAAAAGTCAAGAACATAAGATATACTTTGCATGCCGCTGGTTCTCAAATAGGGACATAATGTTTTGCCTGATCGGTACTAAGTAAGTATCGTAGATCCGGTGCGCACTGCTACGTACCTGTGGAATCAGAAGTGTTCGATTTTTTTGTTTGGTCTGGCCATTATTTGATAGGGCCATCTTTGGCAACGGAACCATTTCATGCTAAACCTAGTAGCAGGCGTCAAGGCCTCGCCAGACCCACCTCACACGGCCGTCAGTGGGTGAGTAATAGCTCACGGGATTGGCTGTAAGTTGCGAGAGGAGGGTAACGAATTAGTATTGGCGCTGAAGAGGCTGAGGCATGGCGAAAGGAAGTAAGAAGCACAATTGAGTTGGTCTTTGATCGCAGTCGACGACATGCGGATAGTAAGTGTTTGACAGGAACAGGATGGGATCAGTCCATGACTCCGGAACATGGGGGGTCAGGACGACCGCCCATCCCAGATGTCTGTACCTTTTAGTGTGACTACTTTCATCAATTATCACGTCAGACTCCCAATTCACTGCAATTTCTTTCCATCTCAACCGCCACTGACACTCTGCATTCAATTTGTACCATCAAGACTTCATCTAAACATCTGTAGCACACTTCTGCTAATTCCCATCTTATCAACCAGCTTTCAACCTCAACTACATCTTCTCCTTCCACTCAATTTTCGCTATCTACAGCGATGCCAACCTCCAAACGACTGAGGGTCTCGGAGGACGATCCCCTCACACGAGCAATTGCACCTCCTTCTTACGAAACACCTGCAGAGCGGGAGGAGCGACTTGCTGCGGAGCAAGAAGCAAAGCGCGTTTCTGACGCAATTGATGAGGAGCTCAACAGGCAACGTATCTCAGAGAAGAAGGGTCCCAAAGCAATCAAGATACTACTCTTAGGTGCGCTCGTAGCCTTCAGCTCGAGATATGCCATTAATCATGCGGTGCAACGAACACCAGGCCAGAGCGAATCAGGTCAGTTTCATGTAGCGTTCTCTCTGCTCTCTGCTCACCCACCAGCTTGCAGGCAAATCGACAACACTGAAAAGTAAGGATAAATTCTATTTATGGCCTGACTACAATTTACCTTCATTTGGATACATTGCAGACTTCCAGCTCATGAATTCTCCTAAAGTGAGCTTTACAACGGATTAATCTCCGGGGTATTCTTTGCTCAGGGAACCGCAAGACTGATCATCCTCGTCTGTTCAGGCCTTTCGCTCAGAGCGTGCTTCGTGGAGAGCGGTCATTCAACTCAATGTTGTCCAATCTATTCACGCCATTCTGGACCTGATGTCCAAGGCACATGCCTCGGCACACAACCCTTCAACATCAATAAGTCACATAACAAACCCCTCTTCTCCGCCGAATACAACACCCAGGGAATATCCCCCACTCAACCCTGATCATTTGAAGCTCAAGATGCGCCTAGCCCCGTTGCTACAAGTCGAGGCGACGTTAATGAAGAAGCTTCTCCCCAATGGCCATGCCCCGCTCTCCAAATCAGCCAATTCTGCCCAGTCCCTTCCTATCCAGCAAGAAATCAGTGTCAACTCTTCTGCAGGCTGGAAGAACACATTCAATCGGCTGATGGGTCGAAATAGTTGTGACAGTGCAGATCTAATCGACTGGTCCGACCCAGACGACCCTGGCGTGGTTTTGAACGCTTGCGCAGAAGATATGAAACGGCTTTGGACAGATCCTGTTATTCGGACGTTGATGGATGTCGAGAAGATGAGACCGGAAGAAATGGCTGGATTGTACGTTTTTGAGTAATGATTTCGTATCGCTCTCATGATTTCCCAGCTTCCTTGATGCACTGGATCGCGTGACTTCACCTCGGTACATACCTACTGATGGTAAGCTAGAATGATTTTCGACAGCACGTAATTGACGTTTATTTGAAATTTAGATGATGTTCTGCGCGCGCGGCTAAAGACATTGGGAGTGTCGGAACATCGATTCACTATGAAAACAGGTTTGCATCACAACAACATTTGTAGTGGATTTTCACCGATTATGGACTAGGTCCCATGGGATCAACTATGAGCCATGACTGGCGCGTGTTCGATGTTGGCGGCCAGAGGTCACTGGTGAGTACGAGTGTTATGTCGTGTTAACGAGGTCCCGGCTTAGCTGCCTTTTTTGTAGAGAGCCGCATGGGTTCCATACTTCGATGACATGAACGCCATCATTTTCCTGGCACCCATAAGTTGCTTTGACCAGGTTCTCCAAGAAGACCCATCTGTAAATAGATTGGTACGCCTTATCTCCTCTCCCCCCTTTTTTGCTCATGCTGTGTGTCAGGCCGATTCATTCCTTCTCTGGAAGGCTATTGTATCCAATCCCCTGTTGAAGAAGACAGAGCTGATACTATTTCTAAATAAATGCGATATCCTTCGCGCAAAGCTCGCATCAGGCATCCGCTTAGCTGATTACATTGTCAGCTACGGGAGCCGGCCGAATGACTTTGAAAGTGCTAGCCAATGTAAGTCATGTACTGTACCGTCAAGTCACTTTCTGACATGTTACCTTGTCAGACCTAAAGAAGAAATTCGCTGGTCTGCTAAAAGAGCATTCGCCTGAGCGACTGTACTACTTCCATCTTACATCTGTGACTGTAAGATCTTTAGCGATGATCCATAGGCAATCCTAGTAACCGAGCTTATTCCACAGGACACAAAATCGACAACATACATCCTCGAGAATGGTGTGTACATGACTGCTTCGATCTTTTGTGGGAAACCGCAACTGACTTGATTTATATTACCAGTGCAAGATGTTCTCGTCCGCGATAACCTGAGGAGAAGCGCGCTTGTAACCTAATATCTGATACCTTCTGTTCGTGCATCCCTACTTTTCATGGCCCGAGATACCTGCACAGAGCTCCCGCGACCTCCCGCAGCCCATCTACCCATGTCTGTGACTACTTTGTATCATCAGCCGTTGTCGCTCTCGGCTTTATTTCTCGAAAATGCACTTATACACCTCAGGCACACTTTAGATTCGCCCCGTCCTGCCCGCTCCTCTACGCAACCTGTAGTTCCCTCTTCCTCCTGGGGTCATGGTGCAGGTGATATTAGTGCAGGACGCTGTACACCCACTCTCGAGTCGCTTGATCTACATACATTATGAAAGCTGTTCATAAGCGTTTGTCATATCGTAGCATCTGTTACGGACGTTACTGCGAATTGAACTGATACTACGAATAAACTAAATATAATTGGCATGGATTTGTTGCATTACGCCGCACCGCTCACGCACGAGTGCTAAAGATTCCTCTGCAGTGCTGAATGAAACTTTAAGAACTGCTGATGGGTCGGACCGCCCATTCATCAGTATCAAACTTCTTCCTATGCACATATGGACCATAATCATGTGATCGTCGATCAGACGGACTGCGTGGACGTTCTGATGACCTAACCTCATATGTTGCACGAGCACAGGAATTCGTTGATTATCTACTCCAGCTATATACGGCACAATATTGCAACCTTGTGGGTTGGGATGAATTATGCGGAGCGGTACCAACGAAGTCACACGCATTGGCAGCTAGCTCGTGTTGTAGTACCACGGTTGTTTGTTCCGGCTGCCAAACAAGCATGTACACGATGTTAGCGTGCAGCCTCAATCCCACCAGTCCAACTTGATATCTCCCGTAGTCGAATCTTGTTCTTCGACTGTTATACTACCTTCAACATGAAGAAGGTCCTCAGTCTCCTTCCTCTAGCCTTTGCCATACCAACAATCCTCGCAGCGCCAGCCGAGGACGGACAAGTCGTTCTTGGTGGGACTGGCCATGCTCAGAGTGGTCTCTTCGACCTGCCGGACGCTGTGGAAGGTATCATCAACAAGGGCGGGGAGAGAGTGCATCAATGGTTCGAAGATGGGAAGCAATACATCAAGCAGCACGGCTTAACCTGTGAGTCTATATGCTTGATCCGGTTTACCCTCTTATTGAAACAAACGTCGCAGATGAGCTGGTTCAACACCCTCATTTTGGCGACTACAAGCTCAGGGTCACGGAGCCCAAACTATGCGACCCCTCGGTGAAACAGTATTCCGGTTACCTTGATATCACCGACGACAAGCACTTGTTCTTCTGGTCGGTGATACCATCTTTTTCTTCTGTCATTTAAAATTTCAATATTATTTGTTTTTAGGTTCTTTGAGTCACGAACCTCTCCCGAAGATGCGCCCCTTGTAATGTGGCTCAACGGCGGCCCAGGATGCAGCTCGTCTACTGGCCTTCTATTCGAGCTCGGTCCCTGTAACATCGCCGACGAAGGCGCCAACACGACGTTTAACCCCCATAGCTGGAATACCCACGCGAACGTAATTTTCCTTGACCAGCCCATTAACGTTGGATATTCGTACTCTGAAGATGGCAGCACCGTGGATTCGAGTCCTGTTGCTGGAAAGGACGTATATGCCTTCATGGAACTCTTCCTCAGCCGCTTTCCTGAATATTCCACTCAACCTTTCCATCTCGCCGCTGAGAGTTATGGCGGCACCTATGTTCCGAACATTGCGAATGTCATCTACACCGAGAATCAACAGATTCCTCTTTTACCCGGTGCTAATCTTATCAAGATCAACCTTGCCTCTGTTATGATGGGCAATGGAATGACCGACAACTACGTTCAAATGGCATCGATACCAGACTATCTCTGCGAAGGACCGTACCCGATCTATGATGACCCCAATGGTGCACAGTGCACTGCCTTGAGGAGCAAAGTGCCGACCTGCCAGAGGCTGATCAAATCTTGTCGCGACTTTAACTCTCGTTTAACCTGCGTACCTGCTGCATTGTATTGCAACTCTCAGCTTTACGCTCCTATCCAACGTATGTGCCACTGTTTTGATAACTAATCACACCTGAATTCGCCCTTCAGAATCCGGTCTCAACCCTTACGATGCGCGTATCAAATGTGATCGTGAGAAAGACGGCCCTCTATGTTACCGTCAGATGGGTTGGATCGAGACTTATATGAACGATCCTGAGGTCAAGGCTGCCCTTGGCGTTAACCCGCAGCGCACGTTTGAGTCCTGTAACATGGCTGTCAATCAGGCGTTTATGCTTCAGGGTGATTCGATGCGCAACACGCCGCTGTTACTTACGGATATGATCAATGATGGTGTCAGGCTGTTAATTTATGCTGGTAATGCGGGTGAGGCTAAATCCTCTATTGTGGCAGCACATTTCTGATGCCATTATCAGACATGATGTGCAATTATATGGTACATATGTCATCATTCAGGTTTGTTTTCCGTAAGCTCACGTATATGTCAGGGTAACGAACGCTGGGTCGAACAACTTGACACCATCTTCTTGGACGAGTTCTCCACGGCTACGACTGAGCAGTGGGTGACAATACGTTCTGGAAAGGTAGCCGGTACTGTCCGGTCTGCCGGTGGCGGCGGTTCTGGCGCCGGAAACGTTACCTTCGTTACTGTGTACGAATCTGGGTAAGGAATCCCATACCTTTGGTGTTTTGATATTAACCACTTATCTTTCCAGGCACATGGTTCCTTACGACCAACCTGAAGCCGCCTTGGTGAGTGATAGAGTTCCAAGTGTTCAGGTTCATTCGCTTATACCATACGCAGGACATGATGACGAGGTGGATCATGGACATCCCACTCACGCTGGACGTCACGAAGGCAGCACCTCTCATGCCCTTTGGAGGGATCTGAATCGAACGTGATACGCCTTGTATTATTAGATAACGAGGCCTTACTTATCGCACTTATGTGCACTAGACCTGATTGGACTGTTGAATACAACCTTCTCACTGCATCACAATGTCACGTAACGAATGTTCGTCTAGAATGTCATTTCAATTGATTTGACCTCTCATGTTTCGGTCGTGAGAACCAACCCCTGTCTTCAACATTACAACACGAACAACTTGAATAACTCTCAAAGGGCCTTTGCCAGGCTGTGCCCATAGTTCAAATACAAAGTCAGTTTCATCTTCACAAACCAAATTTAGCAGTGATCTGTGCTAGCTGTGCGACGTCGCTGTGGGCGCCTCTGAACTCAATATAAGTATATCTATCGAACACACGACATAGCCACAGTAGCTCCCCCTTCATCCCATCGCTTCTCTGACATGTTAACTCACTCACAAAATGTGGCTCTCTCGCCACTCGACTTCAGCAACTGCCAGAATGCTCTTCTCGACGTTCTCTGGGACGAACTCACAGAAAGCGCAGTAGAGCCGATGCAAGCGCCGGTACCATACTTGATCAATTTCGCCGAAGACTGCTTGCTGTGCGCCATTGTGATGCTGAGGAGGAAGTTTGAGTACCGAGCATCCGGCGATTTCATTGACCCTGCAGAGCAAGACGTTCCCTATGAAGATGAACCAATTGGCCTCGTGTATATCACCGCTGCCCCCGCGCAGAATGCAGCACAAGAAGCAAATGTTGGGATCATTATCTCTGAATGCCACCAACGCAAGGGCTACGCTCGTGAAGCCGTAGAGCTTGCGTTGAGATGGGCGTTTGAAGACCTCAAGTTTCATCGCATTCAAGCAGCGTTTATGAATGACGCCCAGAAAGACCGTGCAATGCGGCTTTTCGTAGGACAGGGTTTCACACACGAAGGCACCCGGCGGCGTTCGGTATTGAAGCCAGAGAGAGGGGGTGTGGTTGGTGTCTGGAAAGATGTCACATACCTGGCGATGCTTGATACGGAGTGGGCGCTTAGGGCCGTGTTGAAGCCCAAGGGCCCAGCACCGACCCTGTGGGATGAAATGTTCACGCGACACACAAGGGAGAGAGAGGAGATGGTGAAATGGGATGAGAAGCACAATAGGATCAGGAAGGTGTCGAGCACGCAAACCCTGCGGGATGGCGAAACTCCACGCCAACCCGACAGCCGCACCATCATTGACCCATGGGCGTCAGATATGTCGTCTTCCTCGTGCCAATCCTCCTCCTATGGTTCGGTGCCACCTTCGCCAAACCCTGGCGCTGCAGATATCTCCAAAGCTATGCGGGAATATCTTGATTTCGGGGAGAGCCACCCTAGATGGAGCCCATTGCAAGAGGTAGATGATGTCTCGCGACAGTCGTCGCCTTCTCCCTATAATTTTTCCATTCCTTCGACACCTATCCCTGATCCGCCTCGTTCACCTTCAGTTCCCTCGAGCGTCTCTGAATTTGAATCTGAAGATGAGAGTGACATGGCGCCTTCATCACAAGCATTACGGAGAATCCCTACCTCGAGCGCAAGTTCCTCGAGCAGTCAGCTACCGTGGACCCAGCGCCCTCTACCAGTGATCCCTATCACTCGGCCCAGGAGTGCCACTGATAGTGGGAGTTCCGGGTCCGAGTCCTGGTCTGATGCGGAGTCTGGCAGCAGCAGTGACTGGGATATGATGTCTGAGCCAGAGCGATCCTCTTGAGCGTCACATTGCTACATACTATCTAGGCATCTGCCATTGAATCTCATCGTAGTCTCGTTATGATTGCTACGTTTGCTCTGGTCAGCCAAGTACCAATCCCCACCATCATATTGCTTCCGAATCACAATGTACGAATTACATACATAAAGATGTCTGCGGCGACATGCATATGCATACATATGCCTGACCATCATTGTACCATTACAAATCGCATCGCCTGGCCAGGACTATCACTTTTCCATTTCCTGTTTCTGAACGTTGGCTTGTGTTGGGTGACATAAAAGTTGAACTTAAGTTCCTTCTCTCGAGTACTCGCGAGGCTGCCCGCAAAGAACAAAGACTAGATCAAGACAAGACCCTCCACATCTCGACAACAATTCTCAAGACTGCAACATATTGAGTGGTAAATCATTCGTCTTGCCCACTTCAAGGATTCCAATCAGACTCTTGTGTGGTATCTTACAGTTTCATGATGACTCTCTGCAGGAACCACTCCATAAACGTCGCGTTGGATAGGACGACAGGAATTTCCACCTGGCCCATTGAGAGATTCATTTCTGCCTGCGGTATTCGGTAAGCGTGCTTCTCCACGAGACAGATAGTTGGTTTTCTTGCTCTCTCTTACCAAAGCCAAAACGCAATACGAAACTCATTGTTTCATGAGGTCTTCAAAAGTTTGCTGCATCGCCATGTTCGAGTCTTCTTAAGTGAATATCAGTTAGCGCGGTCACGCCGCAGAGGAGCTCCGAACCAAGCACGAACCTATTTTCCCTCCAATTTCTACCAAATACCCATAAGTAACTGGCGTGTCTCTGTCGTCACCCACAACAGTGAAATATATGATTTGGCCGATCAATTGTTTCGAGGCAGATACGATCGCGTCTGTCAATTGCGACTCTGTACACGTTGATCCATACGCCAGCCTAAGTGAGCCGCTTCCTCGGCAGGTATCTCAGCTGCTAAGAATCATATCATAACTCGCTCTCACCCGTGAAGGTAATTGATGACGGGTATCCGTTATCTGGCGCAAAGTGTTTAACGGTAACGACATCGCCAATGTGGGTCGCCAAGACGGGCTCGTAATGCCCTCCGTCACAAGCTCTCACTGCGGCAGGGATGAGCAGACAAATTCTTCGGACAATACACGCTCCAAAGGCTCATTGCAACGCACCTCCAGATACTCGGTGACTCCATCTATGGGCACCACCTTGAAGTCAGTATTAGGGTCGCCGTTGAGATATGGTATGGCGATATAACATTCTGAGCTGCCATAACAAGAAGCCTGCATTACAACAGAAAGCCCGAGGATGTGAGTAAACTTGTGTCGCTAATAGTTAGTTGCATAGTAAACCTTCCACACTTGAGGTGCCTTTAGAACGGATGCAGCAGCGGGACCTCTGGTGATCCGAATGAATCTTTTCAGGTCAGGCCATACACTGACTACCCAGCGCTGGATTCCAGGCGGCCCAATTCGGCAGCACGTATAGGGTTTGGAGTAAATCGTGAGTTGAATGAAATGTAACAATAAAACGTAAATATGGCCTCTCACAAATAGCGGATTGAGAGTGGAGAGGGTGTGATACTCTTCACCGAGGAACTTGCGTATTGATCTGTTTTGTCCAGAACTGAAAGTTGCCTAGATGTCAGCAAGCGCAAGAGAAAGTGAAAGTGATGCAGCGGACTTACCCCATAGATCGGGTCTGTTCGTATCATGTTCGACATCCCAGCTTATTTGCATTCGCAGAAAACCGACGGTTACCGAGGCGACCGGCAACATCTTGGAAGTCTGACCGTTATCATAATACAATTTCAGGACTTGCCAAAGACCTAAAGAAGATGGTGATAAGGTGCGACCCTCTGAATGGGGAAGCGACAGATATAAAGGGTGATGCAACAAGTGCAGGGCAGGTCGATACATTGGAAATGTCTTTGCTGATTTGCCAGATGAATTATACTGGACACGGCTAAGCAGTAGGGTAGTCCTAGGTTCGTTACTCGTCAGACTCATCGCAATGGGTTGCAAAAAAAACTTTGCTATGTATGGCCAGTAAGGTTCATAGTCTGTGGTGGGAATGGGTTCTCCGAGTCGGAAGCCGCATAGTAAAAAATCGATATCGTCCTTTCGAATCGCTGTGTGCGATGGTCTCGCAGAACTTTGCCAACTCGGGAGCATACTGAGAACATACTGAGAAAAATGATATTGCGGAATCTGGTCATATGAACCCGGGCAAGGCTTGGTCCATTAACTCCTTGAGCTGCTGAGAGTTCGGCGGACAAGGAATCCACCAGATCTGTGTCAGGACGAGACATTAAATGCGGTGTGGTGTTGAATTGCGATATGATATATACTATTATATAGGCTTGCATGACTGGCCTGCAACTTGATCTGTGAGTCCTTTAGGGCATACTTTTCAAGCCCAAGAAGTTTCAACGCGTTGTGCTGGCATTAAAAAAAGAGGTCACTTCACCAGTACCAAATGTAGTGATACCCTTTGGCCATTACATAATATCACATCATATTCCCATCTGTGCTGCTGAGTTCATCTCTTGCTATTGATTGACTATATTAGCCTCCAGTTACCTCCCACAGATCAAACCATTGTTTACTTTGAGTAAGCTCTGATCTTTATCCCTTGATGAGTAATCCAATTTGAATACTACATGCATTATCAGTGGGCTGTGGCCACGGCTCATTCTGATGTTGTTTACAGAAAATGCATAGAGCAGATCATCTCCTCATCTACTAGTGCATTCTGCGCTGGTGAAGGGAGCTGCCAGGGATCTGTGACATTCTCAAGTTACTTAGTACCAATTACTCCATCATCTTGTTTGCAGAATCAGGGCCATGGATCATAGCTGCCAGCACAATAAGAAAATTGGGCTGGAGGGGTATCTTCTACACATAAGAGTACTGAATACCATTACCTTCCCTTTAGGTTTAATATAATTAGGATATATCAATACCAGGCTACTCAAATATTAACCCCCATAGCATATTACAACAATGTCTTGTCCTGACACAGATCTCCTGCACCCCCCATCCCCTGAACTCATTCAGCAGCTTAAGGATATCCTAGATCAAGCCCTGCTCAGGTTTATACAGCCAAATTCTATGTCTCAGTTTGCTCACTATGCCTTGGAGTTGGCAAACTTCCATGAGGCCATAGCTCAAAGAAATTCAAATGATGATGTAGAACTTCTATGCAGCTTCTGAGAATTCACTCCTACCACAAACTATGAACCTTATATACTGTTCATGGCCAAGTTTTTTGTGACCCCTTGCAAGGAGTCCAATGTAAAGAATATCTTTGCTCCAGGACTACCCTACTGCATAGCTGTTTCCAACATGATATTTAGCAAAGCATCAAAGATATTCCTGATATATTGACCCCCACCATATCTTTTACACCATCCTATATACTTGTCACTTCAGCACTCGGAGGGTAGTACCTTATCACCATCTTCCTTGAGTTCTGGGCAAGTCCTAAATATGGATTTTGAGGATGGTCATAGCTCCAAGGTCTTGCCAGTGTACTTAGTGACTATTGGCTTTCTGTGAATGCAAATGAACTGGCATGTCAAGCATGACAAGGACAGAATTGATTTATGGGGTAAGCCCATTGTTCTGCTTTTGCATGTGTATGCTGATATCTAGGTCTTTGAGTTCTAGGTAAAATGGATCCATATGTGGTTTCTTTGATGAAGAGCTATCATGCTTTTTCATTCTGAATGCACTATTTGCACTTGCAGACCATCAGGTGATAATTATCTGCTTCCTCTTTGCTAGTGTATTCATTAATTTTTGCAGTATATAGAGGATGAGTGCCTTTGCTCATCAACTGCATTAAGAAAGGGATCAATCCAGACATGGAAAACCTAGGATATTTGTGAGAGCCTTTAGAGGTCATATTTACATTTTATTGTGAAATGTCATCCTACTCATGATTTCTTACAAAATATTTTACTCCAAACCCTGCTTGTGCTGCTGAACTTCATGAAATTGGACCTCCTGGAATCCAAGGCTGGGCAGTCCAGTATAGCCTGACCTGAAAAAGTTCATTGGGATCACTAGAGGTCCTGCATCTGTTCCAAAGGTACAGCAGATGACTGGACAGCTTACTTGGGCTGGCATATGGATCAATATGTACAGAGTTCTAATTGATGGTGTCAT
>QLOO01007119.1:0-24864 GCA_003313855.1 Suillus sp. MG131
ACGAGTCAAAATGCAAACACTCATCAACGTGGTGTGGTATCATGCCACATCTATAAGCTGCGATAAGGGGCGCAGAAGTGCCCAAATTTTGAGCGCTGTTCCTCTGCATACAATAGAGAGAGGGCGGCACTACACAGAGTCCGAAGTCACGAATATATGATCTTTCTCTTTCTCACTGATAGATGTCGAGTCGGGTTGAACTTCCCCCAAACCGAGCCGAGCTTTGGTCTCTGCATCAAGGTTGGACGTAGGTCCATGATAATGTCGATGCGCGCTGGATGGTCATAATTGTGAGATTGTTGAACATACACCACTGAATTAACAACTTACCTGAGAACATACCACACCCTAGCCCGACGACATCGACAATTAGCCCTAGACTTGAAAGAGAACTAATTCGTATTTACCCACTAAGAAAAACAATTCCGACGGTGATCACGGACGCATAATTCATGTTTATCTTCGTAACAGGGAATACTGTAGGCAGCGAGAAAATGACGCAGACAAATAGTGTCCAGGATATGCAGGTAACATTTGCTACCCAACCGAGGAGACCTGGTCCCATGTAAAACGGTCCTGGGCGGAAATTCACGTCTGGGTGATTTGCATACAGGCGACGCCTAAGAATGTGCCCTTGGTCAATCAAGCGATAAGATAGACAAAAACTTCTCACAAGAATATCGGAATAATGTAACTCAAATCGAGCGCAATAGCAGTGAGCGCAAAGATGGCGTTCGCAGCAATTGGGGAGGCTAAATCGAGGAAACCTGGAATGATGGACAAGGTAGTAGTAAACCAGATAGCACGCAGGGGTGTTCTGGTGGAATCCGCTATATGACCAAAGTATCCGCTGTCGGGGAGACCTGAGGATCTGGTTAGAATATGCAATATTACCCAGACACCGTTACTTGCCATGATCACGACTAAAAGCGTAGACAGTACGGGAGCATGCTTGCAGTGCCGTTTGTGCAACGAAAAACGCTGTGAGGCATACAAAACTCTTATTACACAATTAGCCTGCTCCAGTATGCATCAAATAAAAAATAACTACCCAAAGGAAAAGCGCTGCAGGTGTGCCCATGCGCAGAGACATGATCTGTAGCATAGTGAGCTCATTCCCTCATACTCCACAACTCGTGCAATACCTGCAAGAATGCAGATCCAGATATTCCTGGCAGATTTTCTCTGATTATATTCATGAGAAGTGGATGGATGATATGTGGAACAACTCACATTGGACCTGAACACAGCATGAGGACGGCATTCAATAGCCATCCCAATATCCCGGTCCCAATGACTGGATTTTCGTTTGATACTATTACGAATTATCTAAGGACCAAAGCTTACCGGCAATGAATATCGCAGCAGGCGCTGGAAGGCAAGGTATGAGGATTCCAAATAGACGCTCTGCAATGATCCAACGTACCTGCGTACGCAGCACGACGAACTTCTTCGCTGAGATTGAAGATGCATTAACTGGACACTAAACTTTCATGAAGAGTACATACGAAATATGAGCGGTCGCGTCGTAATCCTGTCGTACCATTCAAGTCTACATCAACTTTTGAAAACTGTCTGATCTCACCGTCATCTAATTATACTTTGAGATAAGTAAAGGTTATGACTGATCGCCTTGTCACGTACCGTCCATTGTACGCTCAACAAACCCAGCAAAAAAGCGATGCCATTGTTCCAACCCCCCGTTTGGTTTATAATTCCTTGACTTCCAAACACGTAGGTTGCTGAATGCATCTCTGAACGAGGTGTGGTCGCTAGCAAAACAAGAATGATAACGACAGTTGCACCGATGTTCACGAACACGAAGCCTCTGGTAGCGAAGGCGAGGTACCGTGTTGCCAACGAATTCAAGAGTCCATGAACAATAAGAAGGCCAGCGAACAAACCAACCGTCTTCCCTTGTGTCAGCTGAAATGTAGGAGAATGTAGTGAGACTGCAGCCCATATCATGTTTGCGAGTCCGAACTCCGTTGATGAAACTCCCGCGACCTGACCAAGGATGTTTAACCAACCAACGATCCAGCCTACAACTGCGCGATGAGACTTTGGACAGAGTTGAGCTGACGCGGTATATAGCCCTCCGCATGTAGGAAACGCAGAGACGATCTCTGCGATGCTGGATCCAAGTGTGAAGCACATGCATGACCCAAGTAGCCAGCACCAAGTAACCTGGAATTGAGGTTCTTTTAACGCTTTAAAAAGTGATCTTGAGCCATGACGTACGGAAGCAGGGCCTCCAAGTAACAGTGGAGTATTGAGAGTCGTCGCGATACTTGAACACAATCCCTGTAATTTTGGAATAAGACTGTGGCCATAGAACAGACAGAACATACCATGATACTGAATGCAAAGCTGATGGTGGCAAGATTTGAAAACTCGCGCCGGAAGGTGGGTTTGTACCCAAGGGCCTCCAGGCAGTGGTCGTCATCATCAGTTGTGACGGACATTGGGGCGGGTAGATATAAAAGTCGACCAAGCGTAGAATGTGTATTTAATGAATCTTGCTTGCCAGTGGAAGCGCTGTGGTGTGGGATCTGATGCCGTAGCGATAAGGTGAAATTCAATTATCAAATGCATGCACCCCCAAGAGGCTTGACAGCTTATCATGGGCGGCCTTCAAGTTATCCCGACATGCTCCACAAACCGGCTACATCAGAGCCCGTTGTGCCCCCTAGCAATGGATGGACTCGGTAGCAGGTCACTCCGAGATGTGCCATGCGATGTGGGCGTCTCAGTGCGTTCGATGCGAGCTTCGTTGGCGCGCAACACGGCAACTCGCTGTAGTGATTCCCCGTTGTGGTACATACTTCATCTCCGCCCAGTGAACATCGGACGTTGCCAGGGCGTTTCAGGGCGTGCGAGAGTATAACGCAAAGTGCCGTGCAGATAAGCGGCAATCTTGACGGTCTGCAGAAGTGTCTTAGAATCTTGTTGTTCTAGGCGGTGAGCGGGTTCTCAGTGAAAGGAAACTCACCTGCGTCGGCCGTGACTTGACTAGTAATTACCGTTTGAGTTGGGATTATTGATGTCTACAAGCTTGGAAAGAAGGCCTGCTGCCAGTGATATCCCGTTTTTCAAACTTCAAGCTTCAAGCGCGACGGGATTCAAAGGTATATTAGGGTATTGTTTCAGATTTCTTCCAAACTTAGCACAGCTGCAGTTCTTTCCTAGGACCAAAGCGATGCTGCGGCTGCTGTGCACAGTATGATCATGATCCAAAGTTTTTCCGCGTCAATTCGAAATAGTCTCAAAACCTACTGGCTAGCATGTACATCATGCGTTTTATGCTAAACCTCGTCCCCTGGCCGCACTGGTCTTCGCTAACGAGTAAGTACTGTCTCCCCATCATCTGACACTGCAATCACGCCAAGGTTTGACCGCAGCCTCTGATCCGCGTCCGGTGTTCTCTTGTCTCACAATACTCCTGATATCATGCTACGCCTGAGGCTCAAACTACTAGCATATCATCGTTGCGGTATCGTCAACCTCAGACTTGATTGCGATGCACTGTGTGATGGTTTAGCTTCAACTATCTGCCACCTCCCATCGAGTAATCGTTCTGGCCCGGGTGTTTCTACAAATTCTCCGCTGCAGCGCGCTACTCCGGTATATGTATACACTGGCCACCATGGCATCCGAGCCACCGCCTTCGAACGCTCTATGGGCAGAGCCTCGAGATACTTATTTGTGAGCCGTATCCTCATCCTAGGTACGCATGCTGATCACTGACTTTACATCCTAGCAGGACTGAGGTTGCAGCCATGTCCGGCGCACTGTTGCAAAATTCATTCTACATCGGTAACGTTTTCAGTTCCATTCTTTACGGTAAGCACTCTGACCACAGATATTGTTATCCTTGACTTGATAGTCTATAGGTGTGGAGCTGATGCTATATTTCAACACCATGCAAGCATACCTCGAAAAAAAATTGGAGCACAGGCCCTCCGACAAATTCTACATGATCTTCAGTACTTTATTACTCCTTCTTATCACAATCTTTGTGGCCACACAATTATTTTTTGGCCAGGAGATGTGGATTATCAATGCGAGCTACCCTGGTGGAGCGCTCGCATATTTTGTTGCCCACGTGTCGGTGTGGTATCAGACCATGGGTTCGGTTGCGTCTATCATGCTGCAGTTGATAACTGATGCTCTACTCGTGAGTGTACTCCCTAGTTTGTCCCGGAAAGATTGTATTGATGAGAAATCAGATTCATCGATGTTTCACGGTCTGGCATGGAAGTTACCGTGTACTTTTCGTTCCTTGTTGCCTCTGGTTATCGTCTCTCGGTAAGATATTCCACTTCTTCTCTCGCGGCTACTGAATCAATCAACAGTGTTCGGGATTCTTGACCTCATCACCAGTGGTTCCCCCAATGGCAATTTCTATGCGGGACTGGCGGCACGTGTTGGATTAGTGTACTTTTCCTTGACTATTGGCCTCAACGCCATCACTACCTGTCTCATCTGTGGCCGCATAATATTTTGTGCAAGACGCATGCAAAACCACCTCGGTCTTGAAGTTTCGAAGGCTTATCTCACTACAGTAGCCATTGTTGTCGAGTCTGCGCTACCATACACATTATTTGGGATCGCATTTCTCGTGTCATTTGGCCTTAACAGCGATACCTCAATTCTCTTCCTCTCATTATATGGCATGTTTACTGTGAGTGACGACTGTTATCTTGTCCGAAGCTCTGTTGCTAATTGTTTTTAGTGCATTTCCCCCCAAATGCTAATTCTTCGCGTTGTGAGGCGAAGAGCGTGGAGTAGCGAAACAGCACAGCCAACGGCTCTAGTTTTCGCTACTCACTCGGCTGCAGCGCCTTTTACCACCTCCGAAACTGAGACTGGTAGCTCAGTAGTTTGATTCCGAGCAATGTCTGCGCTAAAGTCCTGCAAGGCAGTCTATGAGGAATATTAGTAGGGACCGGTCCTGTTTTAGTAGCTACTACTGTTTATTTTTGTCTTTGCCAAGAAAAAAATTTGCCAATGAGAAGTCTTCGATCTCAACATGTGAGAGAACCCATAGGGAAGAAGTATATTATTACTGCAGACTCACTGCCTCTCACTGCTCTGTGCTCAGCCCCCTTCTCGCTCGATCAAATATTGACCAGATCCACAGGACAGCTACGAGGACAAGGAATTGTTCTTGTCAGCCAATGTGCTCGCAGATACTACTTATTGTTGGCCCTCTGAGTCAGTGTCAACGCATATGCATAATTATACACATACTATGCGTCTGATGATTTTGACGACCATGACATCAATCAGCCAAGCTGGTGGTCAGGCAGAGACTCAGAGGCGAGCATAATTGGAAACGATCAGCGCTTTAATGTTGGTGATCTTGCCATAAATGCCCGATCACCAGGGGGCGCCACCCAACTACGCGAATCAGTAGGCCGGTCAAGCAGCACTGCGACAGAATCGCTCATTTATATTCAGTGGAGTGTGAATCTCACACGAAAACTGTGATGCTCACTAGCAGCAGGTGCATGTATAGATTGTCCGGATCTGCTTGGTTGCATCAGTTTGTTAGCTGGATGCGAAATGTGATGTTGTAATGCAGCATTAGCATGATATGTGGCATGCATATGAGGGATGCACATAGAAAATATGCCAGGAAACTTGAAGTTGGCCATGGAGGTCTGAGTGGTCAACTTCTTCTCGAAAATAAGTGGACCAGCTGCTACAACGTAATGAATTAATTAATTGTGAGCCGTATGGACCCGGAGAGCAACTTCGGCCGGCCGGGGTCTCGGCTCTCGCGGGGTCAGGAGGTATTCCGAATCCGAGTAACCAAGTAGTGTAAGTAACCAAGAGCACGACAGGTGAGAGCGCTCTTTTTATTGTTCTGAGTTCGTATCTCTGTTACTGGTTTTTTTTGACTGATTTTCTGCTAGCAGGAGAGCCTGTGTCAGTTACTAGTTACACCTAGAACTGCTGGTGACTTGGAAGTCGTGGAACGTTGGTGGAGTGACACTCCTTCTAATGACATCTGGGGACATGAGGAGACTACGCCCACCAAATTTAACGATCCAGTCAAGATCACGCTCGTCCGAGTCTGAGTCGAATGCATTTCTCGATACGTCTTCAGAATCAATATCAGAATCTCCGCTCGCATCGGATGATGAGCTCTTACAGCTATCTTCGCCTTCTTCCTCGTCCTCGAGCCCCATAGCCTTAAACATACCAGATGCAGAAGAGTTGTCGCGGGGTTTGGCAGAACTCGCTCAGCTACGCCAGTCTGTGCAGAAAAATCTTCGTCTTCGACCAATCCGTTCGTTTAGCAGACTACCAAAGACTGCTGTTCCAAGTGTTACAGCTATTCCATGGCGTCAAGATCAACATCACCGCCATCGGTTTGATTCAGATTCTTCCTCTCCAAAAAGTGCAAGCAGCACGTACCTTACCCCCGTTGATATCCACTTCCCCAGTCCTCCTTCCTCATCTCCCCCCGAACCTTTAAGTCGTGCCCGGAAGCCTCAGCAACGCTCCGCATCTATGCCATCCCCCCGTGTTCCCACTTCTGCTATGGATCCTGCTGAATTACTTATCCGCCTTTCTTCTCCCACTCGCCCACTCCTCATCGACACCCGCACTCACGTTGCCTTTGCCGCGACTCACCTTCTTGGAAGTATCAATATCGCCATGCCGTCCCTAATTCTTAAGCGCTCAAAACGCACATTACCGACTTTTGCATCACTTCGCCAGTTCATCACCAATGATGAGGGAAGGGAAATTTTTGATTCCTGGGACATTGACGGGGACGTCGTCATCATTCATGGGGAAGAGACTGATGAACGGGAGAGGGATAATACAGGCGTCATTGCATGGGCCCTGCTTTCAGTTCTTGCAGGGTTCCTGAACCCGGACAAGGTGTGGTATCTTCGCGGAGGAATTGTAGGTGCTCAACTTCATGCACGACTCCGAAAGCATATCATCAATGCGCCCCATTCTCCTCCTTCTCCTTCTCAAGCCTCCCTGCAACTGTCAAAACCACCCAAGAGCGCGAAGGGAAGGGCATTCCTACAACTTGACACCCACAGCGCTACTGGGCCTAGTAGCAGCGTGCAAATCGAGCAGGAGGATCAAGGCCATGGAGGCGAAGTGGAAAGACCAGGACACTCACCATTACCAACTATGCCTGGGCTCTCGCTCACTCTTGACAGTCCTACAAATTCTGACCCTCCGCCCTCCAAGCTTGCCTTTCGCCGCCCGCCTCCTCCACGGAGATCAAATAATCTCAACATTGACAGCGTCAAGGCAAACGGAACCAGTGATGCTGCGAATGATAGCGTGGTGTGCAGGCAGAGTCTGGCGAAACCCATCAAACATGCGGTAACAACTCTCCCGCGGCTTCATATTCACACAGCTCCAACGCGTAGCTCGACGCTTCCTATCACACCCTCGCAACAGGCCGTGTTCCTCCATCCACCGCCTGCGTCCCCGTCGCATCTCACGCTTCTCCATTCCAATCATACACCTCCAGCAAGCGCATTCAACTCGAGCTTCAATTTCAATCTCACCAATGGTAGCTGCCCTGGGAATGCGAGTTCATCTCCACCAATGCCTATGACACCATCCACTGCAAGGCCGACGCCCACAACATCTACACCCGGTACTTCCTCCGATGCCGAAAACGAACGCGAAGAGTTTGTCATCTCTACGATCCTCCCCAACTTCCTCTTCCTCGGCCCTGAACTCATTTTACCTTCACATGTGTCCGAATTGAAATCCCTGGGCGTAAAGCGAATCATCAATATCGCGGCTGAATGCACAGACGATCGCGGGTTGATGCTTCGAGAACGATTCGAGCGGTATGTGCATATTCCGATGAGGGATTGTGTCGAGGAGGAAGGAGTACGTAAGGGGTTGAGTGAGGCCTGTGATGTGCTTGGTAAGTACTTTGCTTTTGTTACAATCCGACGCTGCTGTCGGTGGAGAGTTGGATTTTTGATTCAGGGCATTTCTCATTTCCGTCTTCATACGTTCTCCTCAATGTAAATGGACTGATTTCCGATACAGACGAGGCCGCTCTCTACAACGCACCCACATATGTGCACTGTAAAGCTGGCAAATCACGTAGCGTCACCGCAGTGATGGCATACCTTATCCACAGCCACCACTGGCCGCTGGCACGTGCATACCAGTTCGTCCTAGAGCGCCGCAAAGGTATCAGCCCGAACATCGGGTTTGTAAGCGAACTCATGGCATTTGAGGAAGCAGAGCTTGGGCGTATAACGAAGCCCAAGCCATCTGCCGCAGTGAGTGACAGTAGTGTTAGTGACGTTGGTGTGGGCACAGGCAGGCGGCCAGCGCATGTTAGGGAGAGCTTGCCCCCAATGCCTTCATGGGATCGCGAGGAGGAAGATGCAGGAGAGGAAACGGGTCAGGACATGGAGATAAGAGATCGGGAGGGACGGTATCGACATGTCAGGCGGGCTCCGGTGGATGAGAACACTTTGCAGCCAATGAGGCGAGTGAGTAAGGCAGGTCTCGAGAGTGCTGGATCGATAAATGACGGGGACGGGGACGAGACATGAATTCAGATAGGAACTAGGTTATACCCTGCGGTCTCGGTGCGTTGTCGATGGACCATTCTCTGATCTCCATATATACTTAATGAATTACCTTAAGCCCATGACTTGATTTACTTCGACAGTCGACTTTGGAATTGTAACGTCGTGTTGAGTCCAATTTGACAATCCCAATCAATTGCGTGAAGCTTGATGAAAAGCAATTGCACTAACAGGCTCACGGATGGGGTAAAAGGGTTCAACCATCGTGCATAAGTACAAAAAACCAACCATTCAACAGCCATCAGACCCAAGCCCATTCATCATCTAGTCGACGCTGCACTCTTGGCCCCCAGATCTCAAATCCCGAGCCTTCATTGGCTTTGATGGAATGCTGCTCGATTATCCTATTTAATGCGTGAGCATCCTCGAGACGTGTATGAGGAACTAATGCTGGATTTGATCGCTGCGTGGACATGGATTTTCGCCGCATTGTAAGCCATCATGACAAGCTTGATTATAGGACCAGAGTTGGGCCATTTTGGCGCAAGTCGGAACAAAATCTGCATAAGGATGTCAGATACACGATGTATGTCATGATCCGCGACAGAGTGATGTTGCTGGATTGAAGGCTATCCTAAGCAAGTTCATGTTAGTCGAGGTATACGTTTACTCACCCGGCTGGTAGCTTTTATGAGCCCATACAGGCGTGACAACACCTGTAGTGGCGGTACGAACTCATGTGGCGTGAGGGTATCCACTATTGTGGAGACTACAGCAAGTTCATATCACTGCAGATGCTCCATAAGTTGGCAGGTGTGCCATTAACGGCGACGACTCAGGCTAGAAAGACACTGACCACACTTCGTGGATAGAAATATATGTTGATGCGGGCGAACCTTGTTTACTATCTCTTTGAACTGATCTATGTAGAAGCTTTTCTTTGGTGAATGGAACATCTATCAACATCTTCTGCAACATCAAACCCATGATATTATGCCGACAGTACACGGACAGAGAAAATTGGTTCATAATCAAGCTTGAGGCAGCGATACTCACACGACAATATCAACAGTTGCGCTGAGTGGCATTCCCGCAACTGAGCCACCGTGAAGGCCTCACGTATGACCACCAAATTTTAACTCAACAAATCCGACCCTTCTCTTCGAGTCATGTTAGTGGAATCACGTGGCTTAGATTTGTACGAGTCCTTACCGGAGGTGCAAAGAGGCTGGTGATATTAGGAAGGATAGGGGTACTTGAAACAAACTTGGCAGGGGAATCAACGGAGTTTACCGTTGTTTACTCGCGTAAGACTAACGGAAAAACACAAACACGATGTGTCCCTGTGAGTGTATTTGAAGAGGTTTCACTGAACTAATGTTACCAAGCAGCTTCACTGGGCACGCTGGCCCATTCTCGCTGACGCCAAAAATACCCACTCACAGCACCAACTCGGAAAATGAGCATGAAGAGTATATTTGTATCTAACTACTCTTCAGCTGAACCAACTGTGCAAGTCCTAATTTAAGTGTTCATACAGACTTTAACAAGAGCTTGTTAGATTTAGTAGTACTCACATCAGATATAGCTACTGGTCATAGATTCCCATACTGGGTTTCCCCATCGATGACAGTTGCTGTCACTTTGGCACCTAAGATATACTCCATAGGCACTGTCATGATATCACGGTCCAGAACGACGAAATCAGCTTTCTTCCCGATTGAAAGCGAACCGAGAATATCTTCAGAGAAAGACGCGTATGCAGTGTCAAGCGTCATGCCTTTGAGCGCTTCAGCGCGCGTGAGGCGTTCAGATGGGTACCTAGGTAGAGGGTAATCAACGACTTTCGAATCAGCGCATTTGAGGGCATGGCAGAAACTTACCATCCTCCAGGACCATGAGGCGATTCGCCTTTTACAGAGAGGCGTGAAACAGCGGCATAGAAACCAAGAAGGGGGTTGATGCCCTCGACAGGGAAATCAGAGCCAAGGGGCAAGACTCCGGTTGGAGATGCACTGTGGGGTATTAGTGCCAGCTCGATACAAGTCGAGAAACTTACTTGAGTAAGGTTCGATAAGCATACGCACCTTGGATTCTCTTTGGACCCTGTAGGAAACCAGTTTATTGTGCCCTAAGACAAGATGAAAGGGGGAACTTACCAACCGATCCTCAGCGTACCACATGTCACTTGTCCTGCAAGACGAGATATGTCAATCAGACAGTCGGCAAGGTGCATCGGCAAACTCACGCATGGGTCGGTTGCACACTAGGTATCACTGAAATTTTATACCATCGACAATACGAACGCAAAGTAAGAATCGGACCTCTTACCACCTAACTTTCCAGTACGTTTGATATCATCCAGTGTCAAGATCTGCGCATGCTCAATACGAGGTCGCAAGGTGTCTACGGAAAACGAAGCATTGGCGAGAATATCCTCATAAATGTCAAGTACGACATGATTTGCCCGGTCCCCAATACAGTGGATATTCTGGTGGTAAGGGTCAAACAGTTGAGCCAGTGCAAGGATGAAAATAATCATGAACATCCGATACTTACAACTTGCCAACCATCGGTCGAGAACTCCCTTACTAGCTTTGCCAGTGCTTCCGGCCGTACCCGCATGATACCGCTCGTTGATGGATTATCACTATACTAAGATCATTTATATCAGCACGTCCATGCTTGAACAGTAAACGTGGGTAGGTACTCACGGGCTCAAGTAGTGCAGCGCCGAACGAACCAAGTGCACCTATTTAATGAAGATGAATATAAGCACAACACATCGATTTGAACAGAACCAACCATCCGTGAAAAGTTTGACGCTGCGCACTGTCAATCGTCCACCAAATCCGTGTCGGATCAGTCTTGGAATCTGATTTCCCCAGTAGCCATCAGAGTTCACACTGCCCATGAGATAAAGCCGGAGCTGGTATGCATGTCAGCAAACTGCTACGCTCAAGGAGACAAAGAACCAACAGGTAGTTTCTGAGTCTCTGAAAGTCTAGAAGAATATCAATTCAATTTTTTTTCTAGGCAAGCATGGGTCACGTACTTCTTGTAGAACTGTATCTCATCTGGGACAGAAAATGCATCATGCACGCTAGTCAAACCCACTGCGAGCGCGTCACCAGTAGCGCGGGTGAAGTACTCCATCGCACGGGCCTCGCTGAATGGTTGTGATGGTATGAGATCCATAGCATTATCAACGAATATTCCTATGATTCCATACAGGGTTCAGACAGGGAGGTATTACCTCAAGAACAGAGCTCCTAAAGAGAAACACACCCGTGGGTTTTCCATGCTCATCGCGAATAATCAGCCCGCCATCGATGTCCTCAGGGAGTGGCGCCATAAGCTGCAGCACACGATTGGATACCCAGGAGGCGTGAACATCAATACGGGCAAGAGATATCCGTCGACCGCGAAGAAGCGGTTCCCTGTCAAAGTCGTCCTTGAGTGTTGTGAGGAGCTGTGAAGCTTTGAAGAGCAAGTAAACAAAGAAACGTACGGCATGAGGATATTGCGCTCCAGGCCATTTATTCTGGTCCCATCCCATGCCCTCTATCCATCGAGTCGGATCGCCCAGAATGTCAGGATGTGATATAACATAAGCTTTCAAGTAGCTCAAGACCTCTTTCATGCCGCATCAGTAAATTGACGGTGGACCACAAAGTCAGGTGAAGCAAACCATCTACAGAGGTACAGTTTTCCAAGTTAAGATTCATCTTAAAACCATACTGCAGCACATGAGCATGGGCGTCTTTCAGGGTCCCGGTCAAGAATAAGGGGTCAAAATTCAATTCAAGTTGATGATTCGTACCAGTCAGCCCAGGGACTACGATACTATCAGGTTGGATGTTTATCACTCTCAAAGACGGCTTGAGGAAATTGAATGGCCAAGGTAAGTGGATGACACCTGCCAGTGGGATCTCTGACCACTGTCGATCCCGCCAGCGCAAGGTTATGTCCTCTGTCACAAGCGCAGCGCCGCGGCGTGAGTTGGATGCATAAACAAGGCCACGTCGACTTGCACGTACCTAGATCACCTATGTCGGAGATGAGGGTATCACGTACAACGATGCATTGGACATTCGGAACATGCGAGTCGACTGTGTAGATGGTGCGATTGGCAGAACAGACTGCGTAGTCCAAGGAATGGGTTTCAAATTTCCAAAACACGGTCGCTCCTGTGGCTGCCAGCGCAACCAAGAGTGCGAAGGGCCATGGTCTAGCCCACCAGCTTCGGTTCTGGGGTGAGTTGGTGCTGCTACTAGTGCTCTCCTTGACCGGGAGTGAAGAACCCATGTCGTGTGATAAAACCCGTAAAGCGAGTTGGGATACATGTACTTATGTAAAAGTAGTAATGACACATAGATGAAGCGCTGGAATGTACATTATATTATGGTGTTCAAAACCTATGTATATTGGCTGAACTCAAACAAGCTCGCATTCAGACTCGTCTGGTTGGCTTTGACTTGAAACTTGTCTGCGCAGTTACGCACCGGGTAGCTAGCGCTTGTCATCGAAGTCCGACCCCTCAGCTTTGAGTTCAGCATGGCCCATCATTTCCAGCTTTCCATCGAAGTCGCGCCTCCGATATCCTGACACAATACGTTCGAGTAGTTCCGAAGTAGACACACCCGGCGTACGCCGGGTAGGAATAAATTTACCTGAACATGTCAACCTTTGATGGACTAGGGGAAAAAGAAAGGAACAGACCTAGGGCCTTTACAAATGCGTAGACGTCATCATAACCGCCCGACACGTAAGGGACTTCGTCGTGAGCAACGTAGTCGATATTCCACTTGTCAATGAAAGCTTGGTCCAGAACCCATGGGGTGCCAGGAATGACCTCATCGACCCAGCGACAATGTCGCACAGCCTCACATCTATACCAGTGGTGACTGAGTATTTAATTGTAAAGAACTGGAGCACCATACCGCTCAGCATGTGTCATCACACAGCGTGCTTTGTGGGTGACAACGTCCTCATCGGAATTAACACCAACGAGTAAATGTACAGATGGAAATGACAGTTTGGCTTGCCGTAATTGCAGAGCATGACTGGCTTGAAGGTTAATATCATTACACAAAAAGGAAGGGACAGATATACCCAAAGTGAAATAGATCGTATACACCTAATGCGAATTAGTACAAAGTTTATCAGGATTGAAGTGATACTTGCCATCCGCAAAAATTCTAACAGGCCGATTCAGTGGCGGTTGATTGATCTTGTAAGATCTAGGGGATTTGCCCTCAATCGCCTCGCGTATGAAGGCCTGAATATGTTCTGGAGTGAGGGCAGCAGGGTTAAACGCAGATGTTGCTTCAGCGGTAGGTATTGGTTCATCTGGTGCGAGTGCAACAGATTCCGAAGACACTAGTACATCATCGATTTGAGATGTCAACGTTGATGCGGATGAAGAATGCTGAAGAGTAGGATGTAGCGTCTTGTTGAAGGGATGTGAACCGGCTGCTGCAGTGACGCTGCTCTCTACATCACCATCATATGTTTGGGAATCAGTGCCATCGTCTGAAAGCATGCTGGAGGCCAGCTGATGACGAGCACGAGATGCTGCCTTTGATTGAAAGGGGTGTTTAGCTGAACGAGAGATGGCTGGGATGGACATGGAAGAGCCTCCGTCATCAGTGCTGAGGGGGTCATTATCTTCTTCTGATCTGAAAACGGGGTAAGCTATATGGGCAAGGAAATGAAAAAGAGGTAGTACTTGCGCGTCGTAAGTAGGAGAATCTTTTGAATGATGCTTTGCAAACGAACGCTTCGAATGCAAAGTCTTTTTATGATGATGAAACGATTCAGTAGATGAATCCATGATATCGTTGGTGCTAGACTGGACGATGATATTTTTGGCCATGTGTACTTAGCAGCACGTGATAATTGAACTTATGTAATCAAAGCGTGAGAATGTATACGTGTCATTTGCGTGTCCTTTGAAAGACATAAATACATCGGAATTGCTTCACCAACCGAGTACCAACTTCTCTTGTGACAACAATGTCTGGCCGTCCGTCTCGCGCCAAGTCATGGCGTATGGCGTCCTCGCTCTCTCTCTTTTTCCTTGCTTTCCTCGCTCTGTTTTGTTTCTGTCCCGCTGTCACAGCGAGTTCGAACAGTGAATACGGTACAGTTATAGGCATAGGTAAGCGTACCTACGTTGTGTTACTCGTTTCAAATCACTAACTTCCTTATTCGCAGACTTGGGAACAACTTACTCATGTGTCGGCGTTCAACGCGGTGGTCGTGTCGAAATTATCGCCAACGACCAGGGTCATCGTATAACACCCTCATGGGTCAGCTTCACTGACGATGAACGGCTGTAGGCCCTCCCCCTTCGCAGTCAAGGAAGTAAATGCTGACCTGTTTCCTACAGAGTTGGTGACAGTGCCAAGAACGCGTTCCATTCAAATCCGACCAACACTGTATTCGACGCCAAACGTCTCATTGGCCGAAAAATGGACGACTTGGAATTAAAGCGTGACATGAAACACTTTCCCTTCAACGTTGTTGACAAGGGTGGTAAACCCGCTATTTCGATCGGTTACAAGGGTGACACACGCCAATTTGTGAGTAATAAGCACCAGACTTCTGACGCCTTAGTGACCGCGTGCTTCAGACTCCAGAGGAGATTAGTGCCATGATTCTGACAAAAATGAAGGAGACCGCGGAGGCCTATCTCGGTGAGAAGGTCACCCACGCAGTAGTGACTGTTCCCGCATGTAAGTCTGATGTTGAGAATACCTTCTCTGGCTTACGAATGTGGTTTCAAGACTTCAATGATGCCCAGCGTCAAGCCACAAAGGATGCTGGTACGATTGCCGGGTTAAACATTCTCCGTATCATCAACGAGCCCACCGCTGCCGCTATCGCCTATGGTCTTAACAAGAAGGGTGGCGAGTCGCAAATCATCGTCTACGATCTTGGAGGAGGAACTTTCGACGTTTCTTTGCTTTCGATCGACGACGGTGTCTTCGAGGTCTTGGCAACTGCTGGTGACACGCACCTTGGTGGTGAAGATTTCGACAACCGTGTTATCGACTATCTGGTCAAACAGTACAAGAAGAAGACCGGAACTGACGTCACCAACAACCTCCGCGCGATGGGCAAACTAAAACGCGAGGTCGAGAAGGCCAAGCGTACTTTGTCGAGTCAACAATCGACCCGCATTGAAATCGAGTCCTTCGAGGATGGCAATGACTTCTCAGAGACGCTCACTCGTGCTAAATTTGAAGAGCTTAACATGGATTTGTTCCGCAAGACTATGAAGCCCGTCGAGCAGGTACTCAAGGATGCGAAGATCAACAAAGAGGACATTGACGAGGTAAGGCGTCTGACGACTACCATACCCACACCGTCTGACACGGTTACAGGTTGTCCTTGTTGGTGGTTCGACCCGCATTCCCAAGGTTCAACAACTCCTCAAGGAGTATTTCGGCAAAGAGGCGTCAAAGGGTATAAACCCCGATGAGGCCGTTGCTTACGGTGCTGCTGTTCAGGGAGGTATTCTCTCTGGTGAGGAGGGCACCGAAGATGTTGTCTTGGTGGATGTCTGTCCTTTGACACTTGGTATTGAGACCACCGGTGGTGTCTTTACGAAGCTTATTCCCCGCAACACTGTCATTCCCACTCGCAAGTCGCAGATGTGAGTACCCTTGTTCTCACTAGAGAATGTAACATACTGATCATCTGCAAAGTTTCTCAACGGCTGCTGACAACCAGCCTACTGTCCTGATTCAGGTCTTCGAGGGTGAGCGTTCGTTGACCAAGGACAATAACCTCCTTGGCAAGTTCGAACTCTCGGGCATTCCCCCTGCTCCTCGTGGTGTTCCTCAGATTGAGGTTACATTCGAGATCGACGCAAACGGTATTATGAAGGTTGGTGCTGCCGATAAGGGAACGTAAGTCGATGGCTTGCAGTCAGTTCTACAGAATACTGACTGTTCTTAGTGGTAAATCCGAGTCGATCACAATTACGAACGAGAAGGGTCGTCTCTCTAAGGAAGACATTGAGCGCATGGTCCGCGAAGCTGAAGAATTCGCTTCAGAAGACGAAGCTAACCGCAAGCGCATCGAGTCTCTCAATGCCCTGTCCACGTTCGTCTACGGACTCAAGTCACAACTTGGTGACCAGACAGGCCTTGGCGGTAAGATCAATGACGATGACAAGAAGACCATCCTCGCGGCCATCAAGGAGACTACGGAGTGGATCGACGACAATGGCCAGAGTGCTACCACTGAGGAGTTCGAAGAGAAGTTGTCGGAGATTCAGGAAGTTGTTAACCCCATCACGAGCAAGCTCTACAGTGGAGAAGGTGCGAGCGAGCCTGAGGATGATGGACCTTATTATGATCACGATGAGCTGTGAGGCGGGATAATCCCGATAAAAGTTGTATGTCAGTATCAGTAACATAGAGTCATCTATTTCAGTGGACACATTCCATTATCCTCTACTGTCTTGCGCAAACGAGTGATTGAAAGTGATAGTGTCTTTGCCAAGCCTGCAATGAATCTGTCGATCTATCGAGCAGTGTCTGGTCCCAATTCCCCTAAATACTTCAATGCGCGTGTTACATTTCATTAATGACATGGTTATAGTGAACGATGTTGCACGATACCATAAATCCTCCTTGGCTGCTATGTTGTTAGAACCGTGATGAAACTACAATTGACCTTTAAGTACATTCCGACAGTGGTATTGTGAGAACGAATCGAGGAGCTTTATACAACTCTATATGTTGCGATACTCGAAGGCAGGGCTTCCAGGCTCGGAAGACTCTATGATGGTGCGCGTAAAACCATGACCCTCTCTTTGTAATGCCTCGTCAACGGAAAAAACTTCCACATCTTCCAAGCTCAAAGACTTTTTTAGATACGGTAGCAACTCCTTCAAAATCTCAGACTCCGAGAACAACAAGGTCCTCCGGAACGCAGCATCGACACCAATTTCGGACATTCGTTTCTGCGTTTCGAGATGAGATGAGCTTACAAAGACGGTAACAATGAATTCTTACCTTGAACGCCTGGATGAATGGCATAGCACGCTTGTCCTTGATCAAGCCTTTCTCTATCAGGATATCGCGCACTTTCGCGTCGTCTACCTTATCGTCTGGGCTCGAGTACGAATCCTTGACAGCATGCACACACGTCTCCTGCCACTCAGGGAACTTGGTTGCAACATAGATCCGGACGGCCTTGGGTTTCTTGGGGTCGAACAACGCATCTTCCCCGCCCTTGCCTTTCTTGCCCTTCTGCAACCTCTTCAACAACGTAATCTCAGCATCACGGATCGTCTTCAGCGTTCCACGCATGTACACGCCAGTCTCGATGATTGATCTGTCCGCGGTGCGCCCTGGATCTGGCCACAGTGCCAGCTGTACGGAACGAGGCTCCTTCAACAGCTCCGTCCAGATATGCTCCGCAAAGTGAGGAGCAAAAGGCGTGATCATCAATGTGGCAACACGGATCCAGTATTTGACCAGGTCTGCATGCATCCCGATGTCAGCTGTGACTTCTCGGTACCAGTCACGGGCACTCTGCAATTCGTAGAAGCCGAATTTCAGAGCGTCCTTGAAAGCCGTTCTAACGCAGACAACTGAGACCATGATAAAGGGCTATAGTCGGATGAAACTCACGCGTCGTAATGACTCTTTGTAATGTTGATCAGGTCGACAATCTCCTCCTCGAACACGCGATCATGGTAAGAGTTTTTCGGACCAGTACGCAAGTTAGACTCATCCTTGAACATTTCCTAAAGAAGATATTAGTACATCATCTCGTAGAGAGCAAAATTCATGTACCTCACACCAGGTCATCAACGTATGCAAGCGCAGGATGTTTGCATTGGCAGTCTTTTCATCAAAGTTGGCATCTTCCACGCCATCACCAGCATCCGCCAATGACAAACGCATCGCATCAGCACCAAACTTCAGCACACCTTCCCTCAGTGTCAGCGAGTTGCCCGTGCTCTTCGACATCTTCTTGCCATTCAGCATCAAGTGTCCATTCGTACGAATGCCTTTGGGCCACTTTTCTTCAGGAAAGATTGCGGCGTGGTTATAGAGCAAGAACGTCAGGTTGTTCTGGACCAGATCTTTGCCGGAGGAACGCATATCGAAGGGGTAGAAGTAATTGAATTCGTGCTTTAATGCGTCGGCCTTGTGCTTTGGAAATGGCTCTGGGTCTGGCCACGGTCCGTTGCAGAAGATGTATTCCCAGGCCTCATCCGTCATCTGCTCGGCACTGACGCCCAGAGGCCCAGGTGTCCGACCAAAGATGTCACCACCTATGTGAACATGGTCAGTGAGATGACAAAAGTTGATCCTAACACCTACCGTGCAACAAATGTGCAACAGTGTAGTATGCCATGTAGATAGTCGAGTCACTCAAACTTTCAACCATAAATTGGGGATCCCAAGGCAACTTAGACCCCAGGCCGTATGTGCGAGCACATGCCCACTGATTCAGCCATGCCAAAGTGGCCTCGAACAAGTTCCGAGTCTCGACCGTCCATGTCTCCATCTTTGCCAGTAACCTGAAGTTCAGTGGTAAGCAAGAGAAGAGAAGAGATACAAAATACGAACCTCTCAGCCTGTGATCTCCAAACAGGTTCGCCGTAATCCATATACCACTGGTCCATCAAGGCGACAACGCACTCATCTGCGCTTCGCGAGATGACCGAGTTCTCTGGCTCGGCATATGCGAAAGCCAATCCTTGTTCGATCATGCTTGCGCGCACTTTGGGCTTTGCCTCTTGAACGGTCAGACCCTTAAACTCGCCGACCAACATCACTCCGCTGTAGAAACCCTCTTTGTAAGCGATTTCCTTCGCCTCTGCCAGCTGCTTGACATCTTTCTGCGACTGAATCTTCAGCTTCTCGACCAAGCGGGGCGCAGTCAGCTCGCCATAGGTCGGAGTCGTCAACACGGGGATCGGATCAATGGATACCCATTCGCGATTGATCTTGTAAAATTCGGGCTTCTTGCGCAGATCGCTGATAGTTGCAAAATCATCGGGGGAATCTGACGGCACAGAAGTGACGACACCGGTACCCTAAGACAATGTCAAAAAGGTCTACTACGAAGCTATAACGACTGAACGACTGACCTTTGTAGCCAAAACGTTGTCCATAGGCAGCACATGCACCTCAGGAGCTAATCCAAATGGTGCTTTAATCTTTGTGCCGACCAAGGCCGCGCCGTCTATCTCCAACAACTGCTGGGTTTGGCCGCGCTCAGGCGACAGACCTTGAAAAGCCATGTTACGTGCTGCACGATACGTGCATACAAATGCTTCTGTATCGTTAATCGCGAAAACGCCATATTTTATGGAAGTGCCAATGAAGCAATTGGTTTGGCCATACCTGTGGATGTTCTAAGGGACAGCGTTAAGACGAAGATAAGAATACCGACATGGTCTCGGGACGCAACGTAGCAGCCACCAAAAATACTTTTCGACCATCTACTTTGCCTTCAATAGGCTTTGCAGCTGGACTCCATTCTACGACCTCCATCTTGACGCCAGTGTACTCTTGGGGGTTGACACCTTCACCGTCGGACCGGTCATGGTCCATACAAGGTTGTCCGTCTTTAGGGCTGTAGATCGTGTATCGCTCCCCGAATTTGACTTTTCCAAGTGCATGTAATTTATTCATTTGCCATCGAACGAACGAATCGTAGTAAGGGTTTAGGTCAGTTGTGACGAATGAACGTCTCCAATCGATACGATTTCCCATTGCATTGTTATCCTCCTGTAGTACATAAGTGAGAAAAATGCAAAATCAGCTGGCGATCAGTTTGCAGACCTTGCAAATTGGAGGAAAGTGTTCCAGCCAGTGATGGGGATCCGCGAACTTCTTGACTTCCGTGCGCGGGACGCCGATTGATAACATGATTTGGAACTGGTATGTTAATCCCGTGGATTTTGCGGCGATCTTGCCCTTCGTGGCTTTTCCGACTGCTGCTGAAGGTGCAGCTGGGCCGTTTGGCGTCGCTTTTATAGGTTTGTCGTCTTGCGCCTCTTCATCAAATCGTTCAAAATCTGGGCCGAACATCTCCATCTCACGAATTATCTTGTCCGCAGCCGCCTGTCCAAGACATCAGAAACCAGTGAAACAATCTCCAAAGTCTGGGATCACTCACCTTGATCGGCATGCCTGTTGCATGCAAACCATGAGGAAATAAGACACGTTTGCCTAATAACCTCTGATATCCGGCAGCAAATTCGATTTTGGAGATGGTGAACGCGTGTCCCAGATGTAAAGAGCCGTTCATGTACGGGTAAGGGAAATTGCCAAACCACTTGGGGTATTTATCCTGGACTTCGGCAGGTGACAAGCCCTTCAGCTCGTCGGGTGAAGGAGCATTAACTTCGAATATACCATCCTCCTGCCATTTCGTTTGATATTTATTTTCCAGCTCTATGAGCCGATCGCGTTTGCCCGTCTATTGTGTATCAGCCTTGTTAATGAGGGGACTTAGCATAGAACGATAGGGAACAAACCTGAACCAACTCCATAGTATTCGCCATGGTGTATGAATTTCCTCGCGTATAGCGCCGGAGTGGGCGACTCGCAAGTCGCAGAATCGTCGTGACAGATATGATGATCAGTAACTATAAGTAGGTCACTTAAGTTTTTCGATTAGCCAGTCACATGCACAACTAGAGTGAGTCAATTCAAGATCCTAGTATATAGTTTCGGACCAAAATGCAGGAAAGGCAATTTTGCGTTGTAATACCACGTGCACATTGCCACCAAAAATCGAAGCCATGTGCACAACAGCCAGCTCACTGAGTAACGGCCGGTGCAAGGTGTACAATATTCTCTGAATTACTTACAAACACATCACAGACTTGCAAGTTACTACGATACAAGTCCGAGCATGCTATCGCCGAGGTTTGATACATACTGAACGTGATGAGGGTCATAATAGAACGCATGTTTGCGCTTGTTGAACATTTGATAATCCTGTTGTTGTTATCTACTCCCACCGCACCGCGTCAATCCCCACGGCTTGTCCACGCTTTGTCTGGTTCCGTTCTGAGTGTTTCCCCTCCTTATGGAGAGGTTTTCCAATAGGCTGATGTAGGCACATCAATTGCAAGTCGAGGCGGGATTGACAGTATCTTGAGGAAAACTTACTAAGGATTCTAACCCGAGACTGAGGACTAGTACTAGGCCACAATCACTCACACTGTTTATCATTTATCTAGCTGCTCACCTTGATGGCGCGATGACCGATAAACTACTTTCGGGTCTGAATCGCCTTACTACTACTCATGACTCCGGGTGTACACCGTACACCACAACTATTTTACAATATTTGATGACAAGATCGTCGGAGGTGCTGCTGTCAGGTAGCTATACGCGAACCGTCACATGCCGCTGAGTAGTGCTTCATATTTGCACCCCCATATATGGGTCACCCTTTCATTGGCACCAGTGGGACGATTAAAAGGTCATCCACAACTCGAATGCACCGTGACTTGCAATGAATTCTTTCCAATCTTTCTTGGCGCTCATGCCACAGACCATGCTACAATTACCTGACCTGCATATGTCTGACAACCCACAGCTCGTCCTTAGTGTTGGGGCTTGTCTTGCGGTAGTGGCAGTATTTGCTCAAGCTCACCGTCGTAAATCAGAGAGCAACCTTCTTCTCCCACCTTCCCCTCCCACTTGGAGACTTGGGGGGCACTTCCTGCCGCGTCGCCAGTAAATCCCCGTATTTGACTTCTTGATTTTAAAATACTAATTGTATCACCGCCGATAGCTCATCCCTCACCATAGCGGGATGGATTGACAAGTACGGTCCTCTGATCACTATTCAGTTTAAACTTGAGAAGATTGTTATCATCGGCCGTTACAAAGTCGGTCCCTACGTGCTGGGTTGTATTACCTCTGTTCAACGTTCTGTCCCAGGCTGCCATGGACATTTGGAGAGTCAAAGCAAATTGACAGCTGACCGTCCTCGTATGATTGCAGCTGGAGAAATGTTTTCCGGCGGGAGGGCATCGGATTTGCACACTGGGGGGACAGGTTCCGTCGTATGCGTAGGTCAGTAGTCCACATCACTCCCTCTTGTCTGTCTTACTCTTCAACATGGTGCAGGGCATTTCATACGCATCTCCAGCCTAAATCGGCTATGGCATATCAGCCCCTGCAGATGTCACACGCAAAGGATACAGTCTTGGGCATTCTCGATGATCCGCACGGCGACTACCAGAAGCATGTGCTAACGTAAGAGCTTTCGGTTATATTATTCCTTGCTTACAGGTGGTTCCAAGTTATGCTGCAACGACAATCATGAAGATTGCTTATGGGAAAACTACGTCCACATCTGCGACTGATCCTTCGGTCGTTGAAATTCGACACTTCGCCAAGACAGTTAGTGCAGTCGTGCATCCTGGTGCTTACCTAGTGGACTCGATCCCGTGGCTCAAATACCTCCCTTGGTATGGGCGAGACTTGAAACGGGGATTTGAGAGGACCAAGAAACTCAACCTTGGTCAGCTAAACCGCGTGAGGGAGCAAATGGTATACATTTCCTTTTGAATCTTGACTTCATGCCTGAGTCGTTCCACACCAGAGCGACGTGGACATCGGCCCGTCGTTCATAAGATATGTCCTAGAAAATCGCCATCTCTACGGTTTATCAGACACCGAGATGGCCTTCCTTGGTGGTTCCTTTTTCGCAGCTGGATCTGAGACGGTCAGGTGTTGTTTTGTAGCTGTAGCTTGCGAAGAGATTACGTGGCTGAAATCAGGCGAAAGACCTCTACTTCGATCTGTACGGTCCTCATGGCAGCTGCATGTTTCCCCGAGGAGCAAGCTCGAGTTCAGGCCGAGCTCGATGCGCTCATCGGAAGGCACCAAGGTATCTTGATCCCCTATTGCTGCGCTATGTTTCTATAATATTTACATTGAAGCGCCGACGTTCGCCGACCAACAATTCCTACCTCGCCTGCAAGCATTCATTTCTGAGTCTTTGAGATGGAGACCGCCCATGCCTACCAGCGGTGTGTTTCTTGTTTCAATGTTGTGTCTAAATTTTACAACATCCTCGTTGTAGCGATGCCTCACCGAACAACTCAAGACGTAATTTGGGCAAGTGGTCTTGTGTTCAGCTTATTTCGCGAATGATGATCTGGCCTCTCAGGAAAACTATTGTATTCCAGCCGGGACTACGATATTCGGTGATCACTGGTAAGCATCGTACTCCAAGAAAACTTACCAAGGATATAATGATCCCTGACTTAGGGCCATCTCTCGGGATCCAGATGCCTACCCAGAGCCTGATGCGTTCAAGCCTCAGCGCTGGATTGACGAGCAAGGTCGCCTGCGAGATGATATGACATTCTTTCCCTACGGCTTTGATCGACGGTAAGCACCATCTCAACATTCCTTCTTTGAATGCCATTTCCTTTCAGCGTATGCCCCGGCCAACATGTCGCGCAAAGGTAAAGGTGCTCTTCCACGCACATCATCATCCGAGCTCACGTTGATCACACCAGATCGGCATTCATCAACTCGCTCCTTATTTTTTGGGCTTTCCAGCTCACGTTGGATCCTACGAAGCCATTGGATGACATGGGGATGATGATCGGGGAGAAAACAGAAAATCCATGTTCCATCAAGTTTGAAACGAGGATTCCGGCAACGGAGCTCAGGCTCATGATGCACAATTATCCCGACGGGAATGCACTCTGAACGAGTTTGGAATGAATGATCTAACAATATTTACTGTTACCGCTATCGTGGTTCTGAATGTGACTGATCTATGTACAAAAGCTGCAAAGCAGGAGGTAGAGAAAAGGGGAGATGGTGAAGATATCGAAGAAGAATGAAAATGCTCGTCACTTGTGGTAGTACCAATTCGCACTGTATCTCTGTGGTTCTATGCTCTCTCAAGCTATGTGCTCACAAATTTAACCGTTCGCTTCTTCGGCTGGTCCGGACAACATCAACATCAATAATTTTAAGGCCTGTTGGGCTGATCTGTCTGGGTCCAGATGCGCTGTCCGGACAAACCCGATATGCGAATCCCTGGGCTCATCAGGCGCTGCCGTCCGTCTATATTCAGGGGTTCCACATCGACAATTCAACAATCAAGGACATGGCCTTACTTTCGCAGGTCGTGGTATAACTTATTAGTGTAAACTGTGACGCATACAGGGTCTGCGCTTCTGTCCAATTTGCTTGCAACGCAGTGCCTACGTGGCTTCCCCTGCAGCCTCCGCATCACAAAAATTGCACAACTGAGATATTACCCGATATGGACGTAGGGTAGCTCACCACATGACCAA
>QLOO01007128.1:0-10152 GCA_003313855.1 Suillus sp. MG131
GAGGAAAAAGAGCGATTGCTCACATGCAGAGTCATGGCACTGGACCATTCTGGAGTCTGTGTGGAGCTCAGGTTCGGAGTAAAGACAGGAGATTGCCAAGCACACAACGGTAGCAATCGGTGAAACAAGACTGAAGGCATGTGGAGTTCAGGTGGAGCGCTGAAGCGCTGACAGGAGAGTCACGCGATTTGGTTCCGCGGGATCAAACACACATGTTAGACATACATAGCACGCAACAAAATCATCTAATGGCAACCACCACAAACATGAACGGAGGTTGAAATGAACAGGAGGTTGAACAAAGTGGAGCGCAAGTGGAACGCGCAAATGACATTCAAACAAATTAGTGGTGTGTGCACATGGAGCGACATCCAAAATCGTTTAGGCACATCACACATATTGCATGCTGGGGCACAATCTCCTCCGTCGACATAGTAAGATTTTCACGCAGTTTTTAGATGGAATCATATCACATCATATTATCCAGTATAATTGAATGCGTGAATTGATCTGATGAGAGATGACATGTTATGATAGTACTTACTAGTACTGGTGTGTGACATTATACTAGGTATTGTGATGGCATCAAAGTGCGGGGGTGCGCAGAAATAATATGGGGGCAGCAGGAAAGTAGTATGAATTTTGAAAACAGGGGAAAACAGTAGCAGTAGTGGACAGCCAGCCTGAGGATGGCAGTCATTGTGGCGGATTCAAGACAGAGGCGGGAGCACCACCAGTAGAATAGTGGATAGGATGGTAGGCATCGCGAGTCGCAGTAGGCTGAGGACCTGAGGTAGACCGTTGGTGGCAACAAACACATCTGCGCTATAAACGCATATTCAGCGGCGAAAACTAAGTGAATCAAGTTGATCTTACAGCTGATTCCGGCAGTGGAGGCAGATTGGTATCATCGAGTGGCTCCGAGTCGATCGGTGTTGCATTGGCGTCTAAAGCGCAAAAAGGCCCGGGAGAGAAAAAAAATTTCAGGCAGAAAACAAGCCAAATGGCGATCCAGATACCAGAGAGCTTGCAGAGGTACCAGACAGCGAGTCAGATAGGTTCGAGTTGCCAGTCAGGTCGGGTTTCCATAGTAGATGGACCGGCAGTGGAGGAACTTCCACTGGTTAAAGAGTTGCTGCCTGTACCTATGCCGGATATATAGTGACAATTGCCCATATCTTGCAATTTCAGTCTGGAACGGTCTGATGAGCTCGATTCTCTATCCACTTTGTCATCATGTCGTTTATGCTCGACGCCTCCTTGAGAGACAAATTTCATGTATCGCGCCATGACTCTTCTGCAGATTCGCTACTCACTATGTCCTTTTTGAATTCGGATGTGCTCGCTCGTTCTCGAGAGGATGTGTTTCGGGTACTCGTGACTTTTCTCGAAGGCGACCTTTGGTTCTGACTTCTCTACCGATTTCTGTTTGTCCTTCACGATTCATTGCCTGCTATGGTAGTTTTAGGCCTTGATTGGTTCACGATTTGTCGTGATATTCTGCACAGTCATCATGAAGCGCAGCTGCCGTGGAAGTGGACGCTGACGGAAAATCATGGTATGGGGCCCTTGGTTCCGTTGGTGGTTCCGAATTTTGTTTTTGTAAGTTCGGTGCTTACCTGAGTTCTCATAATTAACATAAATACTGACCGCGGCAGTCAAAGCCGAGCTTTGATTATCACTGCCTTTGGGCGTAACTGTTAAGGGACTGTGACAGTCTTACATAACTACTTACAGTTTTTCGGATGTACTAAGGACGTGATGACGAGACATTGCAAGCACTTTGTCTTGGTAGGCCGCAAATATCATCCTTTCACATCAATTAATTCAAGCTACTTCCTCATGGCGACGCTGAGCGCTGATGTCAGTCCGGATGCTGTTGTGGGAGGGGGACCCATCATATTCCGTTGACGTGAAAACATGTGGCAGCCCAATAATAGTAGTATCAAGAGACAAGTTAGGGAAGTTCAAGTTGTAGTCTCTGTGCCGATTCTGAACATTAAAACTTTCACAGTAGTAATCGGTGAGCGCCTGAGCGCCGAGGTGAGCCTTTCATCTAGTGGATTCCTGACTGCCCCAAGAACGAATGAAGATCATTGTCCGTTGATTTTTGCACGCCGTGAAGCAGAGTGCAGTAGGTCTCGTACATGTTGGCTTTCCTCGAGACTTGCTATGTTGAAGATATCCATGCCATTCCCAGCGTTCTACAGTGCCTCAACAACAGTGCCCTGCGTCTCTGGTAACCCTCACTGTGATATCATTCAATGGTTCCGTGACGGTTTAGATTCGAACACTGTAATGCTATGCCTCCTGTGTGGAAGAGGTGCCGGCACTGCCGGGCCAAGGGAATGGCTTCAACCGATTCAAAATTGTCTAACCCAATCGGTTCTCGAGAATTTTGAATGTACAGTGGAGACCAGTGACACTTTGTCACGAACTTGGTGTATACCAGGTCATTATCGAATCCACACAGCGAATCACACTGCAGAAATCAAGTGTTTCATCCTTACGGGGTACTGATTGGAAAACGGGAGAAATTTGCACAGCATTCAAAAGGGAAGTTACATGATTTTAATGCTCTCACCATTTGACATGATCGAAACGGCACAGTTAATTATTGTCACTTTGATAAAAGCAACGTTAGTGTTGCAACTCGTGAGATTGTGATTGTCTTTCTTCCATGTCCATAACCATTGACGACCGTGATTTCAGTCTCACCTATGATGGTTCATGGTTTCATGGCGGTCAAGCGCAATTCGAATATGATAACACTACTACAGGAACGAATACGGCAGGTTCGATGGCCTTGTTTGGTTTTACTGGTTGGTGCCAATATTCTTGTCATCGTAGAAATTGCGAACTCCTCGTGCTAATGTAGTGCGCTATTACTAGGGGTCAGCGTTAGCGTCTTTGGTACCGTCGGCCCGATTAATTACGCGGGGCAAGATGTGGGAGCCCCAATCTCATCATACCAGGTCGACGATCTACCTGTGGTGATTTTTACAGCTCCTGCACAAAGTGGAACTCTGTTTCACTACAACTTTTTTACTTCCTCAACATTGGGCAATGGTCCACACCAATTAACAATTACCAATATCAATCAAAGCAGCTATCTTTGGATTGACTATGTTCAGTATACCCCGTCTCCAGGTAAGAATTTCCATATCATGAAATATGGCATTGCTTATCGTGGGAGCTAGCGATATTATCTAGCTCGTCGCCTCTCAATAGCCAACAGCCAACTGCAACTTCGTCTTCCACTACTCCCGGGGCTCAAACTGGCCCTTCGTCATCGTCCTCGCCAGTCCCTCAAAATTCAGTACAAACTACTAAGAAAGACAATGCGCCAGTAATTGGAGGCGTGGTCGGAGGGGTAGTACTGGTCGTGGCTGTGCTGGCGTTGATTTTTTACCTGCGGAGACGACGCAATGCTCGAGCAGTAGCTGGAGAAACAGGTTTGTTGATCTCCAAAAATGAGAATTCTCGTTTAATTTTTATATGTGGACACAGATGTGGACAATGCTCGTCTTAACACAGCTGAAGCTTCAGTATCTGAGGTTCGCAGCAACCACAACTTCTCAATCACGTCGAACGCGCCTCTTGGACTCGATGATCGGCCCCGTTCAAACCGTCCCCAGTCTTCTGTTACACCACCATCTGTCAGAGGCGTTGAGAACGTGAGACATGTTGCGGACCCGGAGGCCAATAATTTCTTGCCTCACCAGATAGCCGACGAGGGACCAGTTTATCTACACGAAGACAGCGGTGTCCGTATAGCTGGTGGTTCGCTTCACGGACAGGTGGAAATTCCTCCCGAGTATCGAGAGTACTTATGATTGATTTGCGAAATATTTGAAATAGTTTATCTAGAAGATTCATTCACATTTTTGCCATAATCCAGACTCTTTAAAGCACTGCGGTACACTTTCTCTGAGGCTCGTACGGGGAGAAAACGTCGTTTGAACAACGAATGAATGTGAATTATTGGAGTGATTCATGCTGTGAGCCGAAGCACGGTGAATTTTTTCACTTCGATCGCAGATCTGCTCAAGACACGAATGATGCGAGTTACAATGGCGGGTGGCCGGCTTTGCGCAGGGTCCCAGGATGCAATGATCAAATCCAATACTCGATGTGACGCGCACTACTAGTGATGACATGCAGTGATGCAGAGTACAAAATTGATGGATATACGAAAAAACTGGGTGTGGTGAAAGACAGAAACAAGAAAGTCTGGATGCGTATTACATTCGCCTATGAATTACTCCAAAAACCGCTCGTACCCCCCGCACAACTTCAGAACATGAAAAACGTTGCGAAGCCAAACATGATTGCAATAACCAGCCACATGACCAACGATGGAGATCTTTTGAATTTGTGTTGCATTGCCAGCCTCGCAACAACCAGCTGGGAGGGAGGGCCTTTAGCGCCGGCGTCATCGATAGCAGCGATTTCTTCAGCAGTGAGTGGGGCTTCATGATCTAAATTAGAATAACATCGCATTTCATGATTTGATACATACGAAGATCTTCAACGGCGAGATACTCTTGAAGGCGTTCCTTGCTCCGGCTCGTCCTTAGTGATGGAAATGAGACACAAAAATTACATGGAAAGGAAATGGACATACGTGACGATTGCTACACCTTTACTTCTAACCCAGGAGAAAATCACCTGATTTGGAGTTGCTCCTAAACGCTTAGCAGCGGCGTCGACTACCGCATCGACCGGACCTCCAGGGTTTTGTGTAATAGAGCTGTCCATGCAGAGATCAGCATAATCCGGAGCAACAAATTCTTAGGAGCATTCTGAGGGCTCACTTCAAACTTCCATATGCTTCCACTACGATACCCTGTTTTGCGCAGTACTCAAGTAAAGCTTTGTGTGAAGCATAATTATATGGATGGAATAAAATCTGTACGAAAAGGTCCGTTGGTTACATTTGGTCCAGCTAGAGAAATTTACTTGGTTGACGGCAGGTTTCGTAACCGCAGTCTTCAGGAGTTTCTGAAGGTCCTCTAGTTTGAAGTTGCTGACGCCAATACTCCTGATAGCTGTGAAGACCAATGAATCCTGTTCGAGTCGCAAAGGGCACACCTTGTTAATCCATCTTTCTTCATCTTCTCAAATTCTTGCCACCTGGACTCGGAAAAGAGTGCCGGAAGGTGGACCATATACATATCAACATAAGAAAGGCCAATCTGAGCGAGCATATGATTAAGTCCGTGCAGCAACTCGCGAGTGGTATGTGAGCCCTAACTTTATTCAAACTTTCTTGAATAGCCTCCCGAGGTGATCCATCAAAACTGTACTTAGTAGTGATATACAGACTCGAGCGAGGAAGACCGCTCTCCTTGATAGCCCGGCCCACATAGATTTCTGTCCGATACACTTTTTCCAGGGCAAAGAAAAGATAAGGCTCTAATTGACCAAAGTTAGATGTGACATACTCTGTGCGGTGTCGATATGGGAAAATCCATTCTCTATTGCCTGACCCACATAGTCTGTGATATCCTTGAACTTCATGGTGGACCCCGTGCCAAAGGCTATCACGGGGAACTTGCACGCACGTATAACATATCAGGGTGATACCAACTTTCATGAAACAGCAACGTTACCTCATTTCCATCATTAAGAGTAACAGTGCTAAATGGCATGGTGGAACAGAGGCAAGACAGTGCGGAAAGAACTAGCTGAACTTCAAGTTGAATTTCATGACATCATGTATTTATCAGTCCCTGTTGGTGGTCCCGGTCAGCTGATATCCGCAGTGTATCCGAATTTGCAAGCTACATAGATAAATTGGCCAGGGCTAGATCAGAGCTGCGGCCTTTCCCGCCTCGCAGATTGCAGTACTATTCATCCCGGTACATGAGTAGATGAGTTATCTGAGCTCTCCAAGTGGCGCATCCATGGCATGCAGTACATCAGACGGCACCCCGGAGACCGATCTCGCATTCTCGCGGGTGTCACTAATTACGGGACACGTGAAGGGGTATGTGACGAGAGCTAGAAGGTGGCGTGCACCGAATCGGCAACAAGGCACAGGACACTAGTACTCCATGCGTGCATACTACTCCATTCGCCCAAGTATTGTCCTCTACACCTCGAGCGCGCCTATCTAATACACTATAAGGGTCCCTGGAAGGGATAATTGACATGTACCAGAGGTCCACTTACAAGTTTGCCAGCCCTATTGCTTATCTCCCGTACATCTCCAAAACGTGAAAAACGTGATCAAACTCAACATTACCGCAACAACCAGCCCTAAGCATAGCAATGGAGCCCTTTCAAATTTATATTGCATTTCCCGTCTCGCAACAAGCAGCTGAGAGGGAGGGCCTTTAGCACCGGCTTCGTCGATGGCAGCGATTTCTTCAGAAGTAAGCGGGGCTGCACAATTCAGATAAGTCGAATAATCTCGCGTTTCATGGTTTGGTACATACGAAGATCTTCCACTGCGAGGTACTCTTGAAGGCGCTCTTTGGTCCGACTCGTCCTTCAATTGCGAGAGCGACATAAGATACGTGAATCATCAGCAAGGCTGATAGACATACGTGACGATTGTTACACCTTTGCTCCTGACCCACGAGAAGATTACCTGGTTAGGAGTTGCGCCAATACGCCTAGCAGCAGCGTTTACAACCGCATCCACTGGTCCTCCAGGATTCTCAGTAATAGAGCTGGCCATGCGGATAATCAGCATAGTTTGGAGTGGTGAATTATTTGGGAGTCTGAGGACTCACTTCAGACTTCCATATGCTTCCACTATGATATTCTGTTTTGAGCAGTATTCAAGCAAAGCTTTGTGTGACGCGTAGTTATATGGGTGGAATTGGATCTGCCCGATAAAGTTCGTTGGCTGTACTAGGGGTAAGTAGACGAATTTACTTGGTTAACAGCAGGTTTCGTGACTGCAGTCTTCAGGAGTTGCTGAAGGTCCTCTAGGGTAAAATTGCTGACGCCAATGCTCCTGATAACTGTGAAAACCAGGGAGACACGTTCGAACCACGAAGAGCGCACCTCGTTAATCCATCTTTCTTCATTTTCTCGAACTCTTGCCACCCCGACTCGAAGTCAGATAAAGCACGCGGCGAGTGCACCATATACATGTCAACATAAGAAAGGCCAATCTCAATGAACATATCATTGAGTTTTCCGGATTGTTGACGCACAAGTAATTGCTGACCTTGTTCAGACTTTGTCGAATAGCCTGCTGTGGCGTCCCAGTGGAGCTGTATTTAGTAGTGATATACAGACTCGAGCGAGGAAGACCGCTCTCCTTGATAGCCAGGCCCACATAGGTTTCTGTTTGATAAACTTATACCAGAACAAATTTCGGGATATGAGGTTCTGATAATCGTTGTAATTAGAACTTGGAAGTAACACACATTGTGCGGTGTCGATATGGGAAAATCCGTTCTCGATGGCCTGGCCCACGTAGTCTGTGACATCCTTGAATTTCATGGTGGACCCTGTGCCAAACGCTATTGTGGGGAACTGGGACGCAGCGCAGAACATATCAGGTCGTGGCACGATAATGCAGACTTTTATGAATTAGCACAGTACCTCATTTCCATCGTTGAGAGTGACGGTACCAAACGGCATGGCTGGGAGTAGAAACAAAACGGTACAGAGGCAAGTGTGGTGGGGACATGCATCTGATTCGGTGGTTTTACTCGTTTGAAGCACTTTGAAGCACGGGAAAATCACGGTACCTTTTGTTAGAACTGTCTCTTCCGGACCGCGACGATGGAGAGCCCCGTCACGCCATTCATCCCGGTACTACATGAATCCTCTCTGGAGACAGACATAGTAATAGAAGACCAACATACGCAATCACCACTACGAAAGCGAGCGCGCCATACTAGTATCAGCATTAACAGCACAGCATCTGCCGAGTCTGGCCAATCTCTTCTCATGGCTTCGGAGGAATCGAAGGGTCCCGTAAGGGACGATGTATACTACATGGCTGATGGGAGCTGCGTTCTTCGTGTGCAGAACACACTATTCAAAGTATAATCTCAAGCGAGGTTTATGTCTATCACGAGCTGAACGATTTGTGGTCACTGTATTAGGTCCATCGCACAATCTTGTCCAAGGATCAGTCATTCTTCGGGCCCATGTTTACGCTCCCACAAGGTGAATCCGGGGAAGAAGGAATGTCGGATGATCATCCCATCATTCTACAGGGAGATACTGCGGAAGAGTTCAGACATTTCCTCTGGGCACTCTATGCCTTGTGAGTGCCATTATCTAAGCGCCTACACAATTCACCCTTCTCATGCTCGAGTCTCGGCTCGTGACAGACCCTCGGAACTGATAGTAGTCCGGTCTCCAAAAGCCGATCTTAGCCGGCTAATAGACATCGCAAAGGTGTCCAGCAAGTACTCTTTCAAGTCGACAGAAACATGGGCATTAGACGCAATTCAAGAGTACCTTGAACGGAACACGTCCCCCCTGTTCAACGACAACCCTCTAATACGCATGTTCCCAACATTGAGCACTCGCTCTTCGGCTCTTTTGGAAAGTGAAGGTCAAATCGCTCGCCTAATCAGACTCGCTCAGATGTGTTCGCACTCACGTCTGATGGACACGATGATTCAACTTCTTCAAAAGCTAATGTCTGGTTCTTTGCATTATTCATATCTGGCCATGACCCTTGCGGATGAATTTAATCTTAGGGACCTACGAGGTGCAGCATATCTTGAAGTCATGCAAACGTCGGTCTTTGTCTGCCCCGGAGCGGGTGATGGTCACACATACGTAGAGGGTGACATCCAGGAAACGAATGAGGGGCCGCAGAGGCTGGTGGTCAGCCCGATACAGCAGCTCAGACTTCTGTCGGGATACCACCGCCTTTCTAAGGCATGGGATAGATTGCGTGCTGTTCCTCCGCAGTTCGAACACGCGCCGTCTTGCGGTGCGACGTGGCACCAACATGGATGCACTCAGAGCTGGTCAGAGTTCTGGAAGGAGAAGACGAGGTCAGAAGGCGTGCTGTCCCTTGGCTCCGCAAATGTCCTCGGGAGATTGGGGATTATTGTCAAGGAGTTTGACAAGTGGGGATCTGCGACATATATGCACCATGATTGCAAGTCTGCGGCAAGACGTTCTATTCACGAGAAGCTGAAGCAGATTCAGCAAGCGCTGCCGGATTATTTTACAGAAGGTGGTGAATATTAATGTCCGCCCGACTCGATAGAGTACATTCCATAGCTACTACTAGATATTGTACAAATTTCGCTGTTAAGTTCGTCGAGTAAGCAGGTCTGTCGGTAGAGTAGAAACGGCCACGACATGAGTCAGTACTGCCCTAGTCGCTCTTTCCCAACGGCGGTCCTCATGCTACTGGACGTGGAAGTCGCATGAGCAATGTTGCGCCTATTCCAAGGACCATCTTGTATGTGACTTGCTTCGTTTCCTATCGAGGTGCCTATCATGGTCTGTATCAAGTTCTCCACGTTGTCAGCTGAAGGCAGTTGCTCCTTTCCAATCTGAGAACCGTTTATGGCTGCTTGCTGGAATATCTCATCCTCTTCCAGCTGCTGAACACGCTGTCGAAAGCCACGTAATATTTCTTCAAACAGCACTACCTGAAGCGATCAGCAATGGAAGCAGCGGAACGTTAAGGATGTTCAACACACGCTTCTGTTCTTGTGGATCGGTGGGATAGACGATCAAGGGATCTTTCATGTTTTGAACTTCATCATGCCTTGGCTCATCGAGTCTAAGGTTGGCGATCCACTTTTGCTCGAAAAGATCCTGACTCAATCCTGAATCAGATAGAGAGGTGTCATCGGGCCCGTATGCGGTTCCCACAGAACTTGCAGGGGAAGGAGGGCGAATTACGGGAGAGGCATACGCAGGATCACCGGCATGAATCTGTTGAGTGTGTGGCATCTGGCTGCGGTGATAGATTGAGTCAGAACTTGGATAAGATGCCTACGCAAGCAAACCAAAATAACGCGGTACGCGATTTTTGTTGATTAGCGTGTCGAATGTGACATTATCAGCAGACATGCCAGAAACTCATGATTTTGGGTCTCATTTCACGCTCTGATCTACGCATCCACGTACATGCCAGCCCGAATGGTTTGAATCCTGGCACAGTACGAGAAAAGTGCATATTGAATTCGCACTGGACGCGATGCG
>QLOO01007129.1:0-12207 GCA_003313855.1 Suillus sp. MG131
CACCAGAAGTAGAAGTTCTCATAGAAGGAGAAGAACCGTAGTGAGCGTGAGTCGTATGGCCTGCCTCGACGTCGCTTTGATTTACGAGGGGTGTCCGTTCTTCTCCATGAACCATGCCTGGTAAGGATGAGACGGAAGTAGTTGTTGACAAGGAGTGAAACCACGAGACGGGTTCCGTGGTGTTGCCTCCACTCTGTTGCGTCATTGCTGAGCGCCTTGGTATACTTTTCGCGAAAGACTGCGAGCACTCCGACGGACCGAATTGAAAGGTCAATTCCAAATTCGGAATCTGCGACCGAACCCCGACGCGGGCCGAGGTGGACAACTGATCAAACTCTCAAGTTGGAGGCTTGCATGGGACAAGAACACGTTGGAAACAGAATTTAGTCCTGTGCATTTGGCTAACTAACTAACACTGGCTTGGATAATACTGTGAAGAGTGAAGCCATATGCAAGTCTCTGGCGCGTGGGGTTCGCCACTACTCTGGAAAGTCAACCAGATGAGAATTACCGACTGGCAGTACTACCGCCATGATTGTGATGAGGATACATCTTGGAAGCTGTCTCCGGAGATTTATACCAAGGTGCATCAATTGATAATTTGATAAGCTTAACTTAACTGCAGCCGTGATGGCGGCAACTACCTAGGCCCAGGAGCATACCGTACAGCATCAAAACACGCACCACTGACGCAGCATCCAGACAAGCCCACTTCAGCCGTGTTCAATTTCAAGCACATGTCGCAGCTCATTCCAAGTACCACACCCCTTCGAACGTTTAGAGATCATACAGATGTAATACATGCTGTAGCAGTTTTCCCAGATAGACGACGCATGATTACAGGCTCGCGAGACAAGACACTTCGTATGTGGGATTTGGAGACAGGCGTCATGTTGAAGAAAATGGTTGGGCATAACGAGATGGTGCGCGCATTCGCGGTGTCACGGGATGGGCGATTCGTAGCAAGTGGTGGTTGGAGCGGAGAGCTCATCGCCTGGCAAGGAGACACTGGGACACCTCTCCACCGGACCATTGGCGCGACTCACCCTGAGCGGATCCTTACTCTGGACTTTTCTCCCAATTCAACAGTGCTGGCCACTGCTTCGTCAGACCGAACGGCTAAGCTGTGGAACACGAAAACATGGAATTGGTTGCAAGGAAACCAATTATTCTGTATAGGCATTGTCCGCTCCGTAAGGTATTCACCAGACGGTGAAATTCTTGCCATCGCAACAAACGGTGATATCAACATTTTCAATTGTGGCACAAGGGAACGCGTCGCAAAGCTCAAGGGTCACATTGGACGAAACTTCTGTCTCGCGTGGACACCTGGTGGCACGCGCCTTCTCTCGGCAGGTGATCAAAAAGATCCCACCATACGTGAGTGGGATACATCGACCTGGATGCAGGTTGGTGATCCCTGGACGGGCCATATCCATATCGTCCATGCCATTGCCGTTAATCTTAGTGGCACACTCGTCGCGTCTGCATCCGAAGACAGCGATGTTCGTCTCTGGCGGCTCTCAGATAAACAAGTTATTGCCATCTTCCAGCATTCAGGCTGGGCGCTGTGTGTCACCTTCTCCATGGATGGCAAGTACATTCTCAGTGGAGGCAAGGATCAGATGATCTCAGAGTGGGAAGTACCCAATTTGGAGTTGGTAGGTTCCCGGCAATCTTGTATCCCTTCGTCATCTCACCTCGCGTATTTTTTTTTTTTGGTGTCAAGGCTCAAGAATCTGCCCAGTTCCTCGCTATCAACGCGACCGCCCGCAGTGCATGCATCGCAGGCGATTTGTCTACCGCTGAACGTCTTCTAACACAAGAGATCAACACCGATATCAACGAGCACACCTCCTATGCCAATCGCTCTTTTGTCATGGCACGCAAGCACCACTGGGACCACGCGCTTCAGGACGCAATCAAAGTGAGATATCCGATTATGAGCGCCTCATGAGAAACAAGCTAATTCATTGTGATATAGTCCGTCACTATTCAGCCCTCCTTGACTGGTTATATATCTATGGGAATTGCCCTATGTGGACAAGGAAAACTCGGAGACGCAAGGAAAGAACTTGACCTCGCATTCATGTTCACCAATGAAGATTCAAAAATCATTCATTTTCTTCTTCTGATTAAGGCAAGATAAAATTTTCCTTACATACTACGTGCTTCATGACAGTTTTCAGGCCATCGTGATTTTCAATGCGGGTCAGCATGAGGAGGCGTTCCTCCGCATCCGGAAGCTAGCTGCCGCTTGTCCGAATGATGATACTCTCATGTGTCGTGTCGTAGAAGTGAGTGTCTTAATCAAGCCCAGGTTTCGTGCACCTATACTGATCTTTTTAAACTTCTCAACATCAGGCCTATCTCCATTTTCAGCTCGGAATCAATGCCTCAAATAGCGCCCATTATGACGAAGCTGCTAAACACTTCACTGCTGCTGTCAATTCTTGCACTTTCTCATCAAACTTAAACATAGATCTAATTTATGAGGACCTGGTAGTGGTATGTTATGATGTAACTGATTATGCTTTCAATTCCAAACTCTATACTTTCAGCTCTTCGGTTGGGACCTGAAGTCCTTATGGCAACATGCACACCAGAAGCTTTGCGACGTACTCCGTCAGGAAGGTAAACTTGAAGAAGCCCTGGGATCATACTGGAGAATGATGGATATAATTGATGAAACCACAAAGGCTCACTGCTTTGGTTGGTCCAATGGCAAGTCTGGAGTCTAAGTTGCTGCGCAGGCTATAATCTTACCTGCTTTTCACTCAGCTTTCAGGCAAGATTGCAGCGCGCTCTACCTTCCGAAAGGAGATGCCGCATTCACTGCAAACGATTATGACAGGGCCATTGACATATACTCAGTGGTGATTGACCTGAATTTTGCAAATGACACCGTCTTTGCAAACCGCAGTAAGGCGAGGTCGGAAAAAATGTTATGGGAGGATGCGCTTCTCGACGCACAAAAGGTGCGATGTCATCTACTATTTTGTAACCAATGTTCAATCTGGCAATACACAGGTTATTGAACTCAACCCTTCGTCTCATATCGGTTACCAGCTGAAGCATATGGCGCTTCATGGCGCACAACGTTACGATCAAGCTATCAAGGCTTTTGAGATGATGCTTGCCACAATGGACAGTGCTCATGACATGCAGATTCGAGGTAAGCTCTTAGAATACACGTAATACACGTGTCCAGATGCTCAAGTCTTACTCAGAGCTGCGTAAGAATTACGTCCGTCCCTCAGAAGTAGAACGCGACATTCGAAAGTTCATTGACGTTCAACTTGATGCTGCCTCACGGCCACTTCGTCTATTCAATACCACTACTGGGCTCCTATGTGACCGAGAGGGACAGTTACAGGCCTTCAAAGCAAGCACAGAATACAATGAGCTTCTATTGTCATTGACTATGAAGCATGGAGACCTCCGAGTGGAGCATATTATAGAAGTGGTGACGACGTACTTCCGCTGTGCCATGTTATCGCATAGATGGGAAGGCAGAGAGCCGCTGCTGCATGACGTCAAGGACAAGGTCGTTTGTCAGTTGGAAGCAGCTGGCGGTCTCGTAAAGTTACAATCATTCTGCAAAGTTGCTCGAAAGGCTGGGCTACACTGGGCGTGGGTCGATTCATGTTGCATTGACCAGCACAACAATGTCGAAGTCCAAACATCCCTCAACTCCATGTTTGCGTGGTATCACCATGCAGCGCTCACAGTCGTCTACCTGTCGGATGTTCCGCATTCATCCAAGTCTGGCGCTCTAGCAAAGAGCGCTTGGATCACTCGAGGATGGACCGTCTCGGAATTCCTAGCTCCTAAAGTCATCCTCTTCTATCAACAGGATTGGACTCTATATCTCGACGACCACTCTCCCAACCACAAGGAGTCTATGGAAATCATGCGCGAGTTAGAGGATGCGACGGGCATTGATGCACGGGCCCTTGTCGCCTTCCAACCAGGGATGAGAGATGCTCGAGAGAAACTCCAATGGGCATCTAAACGTGTCACTACTGTGCCGGAAGATATCGCATATTCACTGTTTGGCATGTTCCGCATCCAACTACCTATCCTTTATGGTGAGAATAAGCAAAACGCCCTGGGGCGACTCTTGCAGGAGATCGTAGCTCGATTAGGCGATATCACTGCTCTCGATTGGGTCGGAGAATCATCCGAGTTCAACAGTTGTCTTCCCGCCAATATTATCTCATACGCAGCTCCACCGTGCACCCTGCCGTCATTGCACGAAGACGAGATTCAGACAGCCGTTTCGTCGCTGCGAAATTCCGTGGCTGCAAGTTCGGCTTTGAAACTATATACCCAGCTTGACCAGATGAGCGCTCCTCGTTTCGCGCACTGCAGAATACACCTGCCTTGCACCGCATTCCGGGTCACTGCACAGGTTAGACAGGGACATGGTCCAGCCCAGGAGCCTGCTCATTTCACATATGGAATCAAGGCAGATGGGCTTCACGACCTGGAGATTACCACTAAAGAGACTCTGATCCAGTTTGTGAGGCCAACTCTGCAGACATTCTTGCTTATCCGTCCCTGGAATCGGAGCCTGCTCGGGTTACCCGACTTTGCAGAACTGCACGATTTTGGAGACAATACACAGGGCGAGCATGAAGATCGGTCCATACTTGAATCGTCTGTAGAACAGGAGTCGATTGATCCGGAAGCTCACTCACGAGCATTGCGATTGATTGTTCGCCTTGGACAGCCTTTCAGCGCATTTTTGGTTGCGCAACAGCACAGCGGAGAATACAAGAGGATTGCGTCAGATTGCGCTATCATTGCACAAGTCAGAGACGTGGCCTCTATTCACGATGTAATGGACGTCAGGATCCTAGAAATATTGTAGATGTATGTACTTGTCGAATGACTGGAGAATCGAGAGCTACGAGCAGTTGTTATTTATGACCTTGACTTATGTATACAGATACCTTATCATCGCGTAGTCGTACTTCACTGTCTACACCATCAACGTCCCTTTGACATATATCACGAATATTTTGTACCTGCTGATACAGAGAACTTAACACCAAATGGAGTGCTGACATCAAGGACTTTCACCAGTCAACAAAATCAGAGTTTGCGAGGAGTTGTGTTTGACTGTTCTAGAGCGTAAATCAATCTGAAACCCACGTAAGTAGGTAGAAGAAGACGCTTCGAGCACGAACTACCACCCAAAAAACTGAAAAGTTCCTGCAGTTAGTTAACAGGTAGTAGCCAGCTCTGCCTTATTCGCAGTATAGTAGCACTGAAAATATACATCCGAACGTGCTAGATTACCTGGCAATTCAATAAGTTAAAAGGCATGCGAGAACTGTACAAAATATGAGCTCATGAAATAGGCTTGGGCTTGTTTCATTTGGTCAGATTGTGGTCGTATACGCGAGATATGAGAAACACGCTGGGTCAATCACAGATGTCCCAGACATAAATATCTTGAGAGGCGGAAGCGTGGTGAAGTGGGTGGCTAGTACAGTGAGACTGATTACTCACGCTTTCGGTCTTGCTGGAGTCCAAGCCAGCGTAGATGAATGTCCTGACTAAATCGCCACAAGGTTGACCAGATAGACACCATTAGCAAGAGGTTTTAGTTAGGGTTAGTGGCGCAGCCAGCTGGGATATACGGGTACCCGATATTGGCGGTCCTGCCGTGATCAAGATGGTAACAGGTTGTTTTTGTTCCTGAAGTTAATGTGGAGTAGCATGCCACTACATGGAGCGTTTGGAGTCAAACTTTCCGTAGAACTCGTTTGGCCTTTAGCGACAAGATATGGAGAAGAGCATCCAGAGGGATAATTTAGACGACGCAGCCCGGTGGTGGGTGAGGTTGGAGGGTGGAAAGTATGTATGTGCTTAGACTGTTTGATACGGGTTGATATATTGAACTAGTGCTTCGTATGTAGAGAAGCGCCAGCAAGACATACAAAGCGTAGCTTCGCGAATATCAGAACTTGCGGTTCAGAACGCCTGGTGCTTGTCGCTCGAGTTGCACTGAAAACGCCCCGAACCCAGTCAAGTTCTAATGAATACATGGAAGGGGGAGTTTCCGTTCAACGAGTCCGACCAGTACTTAGGAATTTTACATTATTAGCATTTCTAGTACTAACCTCCATGTGATTTGATCAGAAAGGGAACTCACAACAAAAAGGTAAACGAAACCCAGACCCTGTCCAATCAGCCTGAATGCAAGAAGCAGTGAAATATGAACTTACTATACCTCCGACGCCTCCATGAATTATGCCTGGCAAGGATGAAGTAGCTGTTGACAAAGAGTTAAACCACGAGGTGGGTTCCGTAGTGTTACCTCCCTTCAGCCACTTCATTAATATTGCCGGTTAAACTTTTCATAAAAGAGCGAAACAAAATACAATACGTAAACCTAACCTTAATTCCAGGGACTATCGATGACTCCATGAGCCCGGATCCGAACGTCCAATTTGAATATGAACCCAAGGCGTACGCTCTAGATGCATCCAGACTTATTTGAGACAGAAACATGCTGAAAACATATCTTGGTCTCTCAGCTCCACACTAGATAGTACTGGTTCCAAAGGCTGAAGAGTGAGGCCACAGACTCCGAGTTATTACGGACTCATAGGAGTCTGTGGCGCGCGTGGAACCTTCATCAGTTGTGCACATGCGTCAAAGAGGAGAACACAGGGACGTCCGAAAACTTTCTGGAAAGCTGTGTGAGACAGTTGGTCAGAATCTGGACGGCAGAATGAACCGGACCGACTCGATTAATAGAAAAGGGCACCCACTTCAATGAGGCATCGTCGACAAAATGTAGATAAATAGATGCATGACCGTGCAGGTTGGCCTTTCACAGAAGCTTTGGAAATCGGAAACTGAAGTAGATAAGGCAGCTGAGTACTGAGAGTTATCTATCCCTGCAAAAGGCAAGGGCCTGGACGGTCCAAAAAGAGCTAGAACTGCCACGCTGCTATGCCACAATGCAAACATTGCCAAATAGGGCCACGCAAGCTACTTTAAGTAGTTGGTCGCCATCCTCACAGCTTCTTATTCCGCCCGTCATGTCTTATCATCTCGCAACTTGGTCATTGCTAGCGGCGGCGTTGGTCCCAGCGGTCATTGCAACTCCACTTTCTACCAATCCCTACAATATTCCCAGTCGGCCGCAACTCAAAGTTGCGCCGTTAATGGCCTCTGAGCATCCATATGGAACCGTTAATAACTCGTATATCGTCGTCCTTCGTGATGACCTTCCTCAGGCTGTCATGCAGAACCACTTCAACTTCCTCCAGATGGCTCACGCCTCTGACTCTTTTCTCGGTGACGAGCCTGCAGAGGGTCTCCGTCACGTTTACGACGGAAACCTCAAAGGTTATGCTGGAGAGTTCACTGAGAACGTCATCGAACAAGTACGGCGGATGCCTGAGGTTGACTTCGTAGAGATGGACCAAATTGTGCATACCATGGAAATCAGTACCCAGAAGGGCTCGCCTTGGGTAAGTTCCTCTGTAGAATGCTGTGGCTTCCAGTGGAGTTGACTCCACACGCAAGGGCCTTGCCCGTATCAGCCACCGTAACAAACTCGGCTTCAGCACTTTCACGAAGTATATCTATGACTCAGAAGGTGGTGATGGTGTCGACGTCTATGTTGTTGACACCGGTATCAATGTCGCCCACTCCGAATTCGAGGGTCGCGCTTCCTGGGGCAAGACCATTCCGACCAATGACGTTGATGAAGACGGCAATGGTCATGGTACGCACTGTGCTGGTACCATTGCTTCCCGCAAATATGGCGTCGCCAAGAAGGCAAATGTCATTGCCGTCAAGGTGCTGGGTTCCAATGGCAGTGGCACTATGTCTGATGTTGTCGCGGGAGTTGCATGGGCAGCTCAGTCAGCTGTACAGAAGCTTGCAGCTGCTCGTGCTGAGTGGGCCGCCACGGGCAAGACCAAGCACAAAGGATCGGTCGCAAACATGAGTCTTGGTGGAGGAAAGTCTCCCGCTCTTGACCTTGCTGTTAACCGCGCGGTTGACGCCGGCCTTCATTTTGCCGTTGCTGCCGGTATGTCGTGCCAGTTAGCTGTTAAGATCGTTATCTGACTACAGTATCAGGTAATGATAACAAGGACGCCTGCAAGTACTCACCTGCAGCAGCTGAGAAAGCCGTTACAGTCGGTGCCTCCACGCTCGGCGATGAGCGTGCATATTTCTCTAACCATGGCGAGTGTGTGGATATTTTCGCTCCTGGTATGTCTCTCCACTTGTTCAGAGATCGGCTCCCGATGTTTTCATAGGCCTTAACATCCTCTCTACCTACATTGGTAGCAAAGATGCTATCGCTACCCTCTCCGGTACCTCAATGGCTTCTCCCCATACCGCCGGCCTACTTGCATACCTTTTGTCGATTTACCCCTCTGCCACCTTCGACCCTACGTTGAGCTCAATGTTCCTTCCTTCTGCGCTCAACCTCGAGCGTCCTTATTCCTCATTCTATTCTCTATGCCATGCCGCCCTCCCGCGCTGGATGACCGACTTCATGCCATCACCACAGCTGTTTGTCAACGCACCTATCCCTGGCGGTCCAGCTGTGATCTCCCCCTTGGAGCTCAAGACAGCTCTTCGCAAGCTTGCATCGTCGAACATGCTTACTGATCTGCCCCCGAAGACAGTAAACTTGCTCATCTTCAACAACGCCACCGCTTAAGTGATGGATATATAACCAGCGGTTAATTCGCTGTCATTGCATTGTTGGTGCAGCCTAGCCTGTGTAGTTGCAGTTGTATTATATATCTAATTCATCATACATATATCAAGGAATATTGATACTCTGAGAGATCTGTTGAGCGATTTCGCGTGCTGTCTCTGGTAATAATCTTGGTGGATGCAAGTTTGAGCGCTTATGATGACTGCATGCCGATGCCGTGGACGACCTCAGGTTTGGGATTCATTCGAGTATACGATAGGTAGTTGACACTCGTCAGTTTCATCTTGTATCCGCAGTTTGGGAGTTCCGAGTTGGACAAATTGCACTATCTGATGGTTTGCATAATTTCTGAGAACATCTTTTGTACAGTGTAAGTGCTTTGGGACACAACGCGACTACATAGTGTTGATCCCATACAAATCCTGAATTTCTGTAATTCGCAACTTAGATGTTTTGCATCTCTGCCATCGCCTCAGTCTCTGGCTTGAGACTCGCCCAAAGACTGTCAACAGTGTGCACTGCGTTCCAACCAATCAATTTAGCCCGTTCTGCCCGCACACGGGAGTTTGATCCAATATATGGGCCCTATCAATTGTTGGTTCATCATTAATGCATGGACAACAAGGAAGACCAAAGACAAGGACTTACCCCGAAGTACTTCCGCAACTCTTCCTCCGTGAAAACCGTAGGCTCAGGACTTTTGCCCAGCTTCATTTCATACAACAACTCCGCGATAATTTCGGAGATTCTGCCCACACGATGCTCTCCATTTGCACCGAAATAATAGCCCTCACGACCGTGGGCTGCTTCACCTGGCCCCTTCATTGCGGCATCAAAAATGGTGGTGTACAAAGTCGCTGTGTCGTTGATATGGATGTTGGGCCATAGATTCAACCCTTTCCCGACGACTCCGCCCTGTTTTCGGTCAATGCTGGCTTTGATGAGACCAGGGATTTGCTGAGAGTATGGATTCTGAATGCCGAGTTTGACCATTGATGTATTCGCGATGCCATAGATCGTCGAAGGCAAAATGATATAGGTCCGCACGTAACCTGTATTTTATGAAAATAAGCGACAGATAAGAATCGATATTACATACCTTTTTGATCAGCAGCGACGACTTCGATGTCAACTTCACGGTGAGGTTGCGTCTTGGGTAGCGACTCGATCATTGGGATGTCGAGGTCAGAATAGATTTTATCAGTAGTATAATTTCCAGCGGCATCGTCTATAAGAACACCGGTTCCAGACTACAAAGTTTAACACGTCTCGCAGGTGGGGGGAAGAAAATACGCACAGTGTGGATGAGAATAGGGGCCTTGTCAGTTTTGTCGTATCTCTGTTTCAATCCCAAGAGGATTGCTTTGGCTGCCTGAAGGTCATCAGCGTCAGCCTAAATAGGCACAATTAGCTATATCTTCAACTCTGCAGTTTAGACTCGTTACGGACACAGGCAATGACTACATCCGAGCCCCTGGCAAGTTCTGTCAGCTTCTCGAGATCTTGGTTCGAGCCGACGACAGCTATGACTCCGACGCTATTAAACGGCGCGACCTTGTCGGGGGAGCGAGTGAGAACAGTTATCTGAAATGATTTGGCCCCAGGGTGGGACAATAATGCAGACAAAACAGATCCACCAATATAACCTCCAATTAGCGGTCAGCATGGAGTTGAATTACGGTCAAAGAGAACTTACCAGTAGCACCTGTTATGAAAATTTGGGTCTTCTCGGATTCTGGCATGATGGGTGGCTTTGAATTGGGAAGTTGTACAACGTACGTGGGTCTTATCTACTTGTAGGATGGCATCATAATGGCATCATAGTGATATCAAGGAAGACCTGACTTACTAAGGTATCCTATTAACGCCTACTAGTAGCCTTAGTAAGTACCTAGTAGGCTTAGGCTTTGCAATGTGCGTGTAGCTCCTCCAGTGCTCCACATTTCTGTGTGGTATATGGCACGTGCACGTTGATACGACGTTCCATGCCATAGAGAGCTTGAACCAGATACTTATCTATGCCGCCGCGCGCTGTTGTTGGAGATCAGCCTAGTCACCCAAGCGTGTACCGGCGGGTAGCCTCGTGACGTTTAGTTGCCTTTTCGAGCGGAGTCACCGTCCATCCTCAACTGAGCCACCACAATCAAATATTAAATCCCCGTGTCTCTCGCATCTGTCGGTGTATCGCACATCATGGCTCCTATTTCTGCAAGCGACGAAAGTTTTCAGACCTAACTTCTGGAGATACAAACGAATTGCTGAATAAGATAGAAGATTTTCGTTCCAACCTTGATGAAGGAGGCGAGGATTTTCCTGATGGTCTGATCGATAAACTCGAATAACTGCGCGACAAATCAGAAAACGTTAAGGTGATGAAGGTTGAATGACGCTGAATTGTTCAGAGCTGATCAGCCTCTCCTTAGCACACTTCCTTCTCTAAGGTGGATCCAATAACGCTTGCTTCATTGGAGATATCGTCTGGTCCACTTTTTCCGGTCAGCGACAAGAAGCAAGAAATCGAAGACCTTGGATTGGCCGAGTACCAGGATGTCTTCTGATTGATACTACACGGTTTCTAATAAGTTTAGTGCGTGGCCACGTCGCAATGATGGTATGTTACGGTGGTTGATTTCCATGATTTCATTTGAACTCCAAAGACGACGCTGGATGTCGCATCTTGATCACCATACTCTTGTTGAGAGTTGTATTGTTGTGAACATAATTCCAGAATTCCCTATCCCTAAAACGACATTCACTCTAGAGTCTGGCAAATGTTCGTTTAGTGGCGTTGTCGACTTCCTGGTGACTAAAAGCCCCACTCAGTACACCGGTTAGTCATTTTCTGTCGCGTGCTAGAATGTATTTGAACCGTTCTTTAGCATTCCTCCTGAGCAATCCGAGCGTAGCACTGGGGCGTCCCGGAAACATCAAGGAACCAATAATGTCCAACATCTTCAAGAAGCCAAGCGCGATAAGATTTGGGCCGGTCGATCTTGAGCTACAGTTGGTACGGCTTCGTACTGTCAATTGAAGGGGTCAGCTCTTTCGTTCTATGTCCCGTGACGTAGTCTAACTTTATGATAATCTTATCTGTCATCAGGGGCGTTATCACCAGCGGAGAACAGTAGATGTTTCTCGTGTACGAAAGGCACACAGATGGTACCGGGCGAGTCCTATGTTCTCCTGAATACACTCTGGGACCGAATCTCGAATATCTAGCCTTCGTTCTTGGCTTGCGGGATTGGGTGCGACTGAATTCTCGTATCCCATCTTTGCATCCTTATTGTTTCGAACAGATTGATAACGTAACTAGCTCCAACGTTGCATTCTTCACTACCCCGTGACAGATATATGGTCCCACAGCACGTTCTCGATAAGCTAGCTCCCTGTAGAGTAAAATATTGTATTTGTATTGTTGGATGTTCAACACCCTTGCTGTATTCCTTTTCCTCGTTTGTCATCACGGACTCTACTGTACTTTATAATCTCGTTATACCAGGACC
>QLOO01007130.1:0-15549 GCA_003313855.1 Suillus sp. MG131
ACCATCCTGGCACTTCCGGCACTCCCAGTCAAAACTACTGACGAGCACCCCTGGTGGCTGCTCTAGATGTCGAACGAGCAGCAGACACAGACCGTCCGAATCACTGGTGAGTAATACATGATTATCTGCACCGCCATGATAGCTCATCTGCGTACGCCCAGTCCTCGCTGCCAACTCTCTTGTAAAGCGAGAAGTTTTCAGTCTCCCAGACCCATTCGCCGTCGTCTCCGTCGACGCCGATCAAACATATACCACCAGCCCTGTGAAAAAGAGTCTGAGCCCAGCTTGGAATCAGCATTTTGATATGTGAATTTCTTCGAGTTGTCTCGTTCCTATTGTTGTTAAACGTGTTTCATAGCACCGTTCGACCATCTTCCATTATCATAATCCAGATATTCGACCAAAGGAGATTCAGGAAACGAGACCAAGGTTTCCTAGGGCTTGTTGAACTTACCGGCCAAGAGGCGATAGAGCACACGGCCAACAGCCACAGTACTCACAATCTCCGTCTCTAATACTCCAAGCTGACACGACTTGCTTCTTCAGGGCTTATAACTCACGACCTTCGTCAATCGTCCACTGGAACATCTGTTTACGGGAAGATGCTATTTTCGTTCTCGCTTCCGCCGTCAACGAACACTCCACCAGGTGCCGGGCAAAGCAATCTATCATCTAGTGTATCGTCAAACCGGTCTCTGCGTCCCCATCAGAGCACACCCATGCTTCGCCCCGAGTCCTCAACAAGGGTATCCGCTCCTCGTATCCCATCTCTCGGTCCCCTTCTTAACCGCCGAGGCTCAACTTCCAACTCGGAGTCTCGAACCTCGTCAAATAGTGCAACAACACGAACCGCACCTCCTATAGGTATTGCACGTGAACCTTCTCTTGCGGGACAATCTACCACCAGTACTACAGACGACGAAGACGAAGCACCCCTCCCTCGAGGATGGGAGCGTCGTCTTGACGAACGAAGCGGACGAGTCTATTACGTTGACCACAATAGAAGGATGACCACATGGGTCCGGCCCACAGCCACACCTTCTGTGTCTTCTGTCCGTGCTCCATCAATCTCTGTGCCGCAGCCACATGTTCAGAACCCCACCCGCAGCAGTGGTGGCTATGTAGATGTCCTCCTCCCGGCAGGGTGGGAAGAGCGTCGGACGCCAGAAGGACGTCCCTACTTCGTTGACCATCATACACGCCTGACAACATGGATAGACCCACGTACAGTACAGGTCGCTCCCTCTGCTATCTCTGCGTCTACGAGCGCGAACGCGAATATGGGTCCCCTTCCATCAGGTTGGGAGATGCGCCTCACCTCCACTGGCAGAGTGTACTTTGTTGATCACAATACCCGCACCACGACCTGGGACGATCCAAGATTACCCTCGAATCTGGATTCCAATGCCCCTCAGTACAAACGTGATTACAGAAGGAAGGTGATCTACTTCCGCAGTCAACCTGCGATGAACCTGAAGGAGGGAAAATGCGAGTTGAAGCTGCGGAGAAGCCGAGTCTTGGATGACAGCTTTGCCGCTGTCATGAGAATGAGCGGAAATGAGCTGAAAAAGAGGCTCGTGATCAAGTTTGAAGGAGAAGATGGCTTGGACTATGGAGGTGTCTCAAGGTATGAATTTCACTGGTTGAGGTGACCTTATTCTGATGCTGCAATAGGGAGTGGTTCTTCCTGGTGTCTCATGAGATCTTCGACCCATCCTATGGCTTGTTCCAATATTCTGCACACGACAATTACACCCTTCAGATGAACTGGATGTCGGGCATCAATCCTGAGCACCTCACATACTTTAAATTTATCGGGCGATGTCTTGGGCTTGCCATATTCCACAGGCGGTTCCTCGACGCCTATTTCGTACCAAGTTTCTACAAGATGATCCTCGGAAAAAAGTCAACATTGGCTGATCTCGAAGGCGTCGACGCCGACCTTTACCGCAGTCTGGTATGGATGTTGTATGTTTCCACTCTTATCGCTGCCAGTTTGAGTCACTCAACCGTTTGACTCAGAGAAAATGACATCACCGATGTGTTAGACGAAACGTTCACTTCTACGGAAGACCGCTTTGGCGAGATTGTGGAAGTCGAGCTGAAGCCTGACGGAGTTAATATACCTGTCACTGAAGATAACAAGAAGGAGTACGTCGAAGCGGTTGTGGAATACCGTACGAAGACAAGAGTCCGGGAACAATCGCAAGCCTTCATGCAAGGCTTCCAGGAGATCATACCTCAAGACTTGATTGAACTCTTTGACGAGCGAGAACTGGAGCTTCTCATAGGAGGGATGTCCGAGATTGACACGTGCGTATCTCATCATGCTTATCTCTATCACACTAAAAATGCATTATAGCGACGATTGGATACAATACACAGATTACCGCGGATACGAAAAGACGGACAAAGTCATCGAGTGGTTCTGGCAATGTATCCGTAGCTGGCCGCCAGAACGCAAGTCGCGCTTACTCCAGTTTGCGACGGGTACTTCCAGGGTACCTGTCAATGGCTTCAAGGATTTACAGGGTTCCGATGGGCCTCGGAGATTCACCATCGACAAGTCCGGTGATCCATCGCAGCTCCCGAGGAGCCATACGTGTTTCAATAGGATTGAGCTGCCTCCTTACGAAGATTACGAGAGCCTCGAGAAAAAATTGACGTATGCCATCGAGTGCGTTCGCTCTATGTCCGATCTTGGAGACGCATGCTGATTTCTTCTACAGGGAAACGGAAGGATTTGGTGTGGAATGAGTTGTATTTCTTGCTTCCATTTTTTCTCTTGTTTATTTGGATATCAAGATGTTGTAATTCTTACGCTGCACGAATACTGAACCTTAATTTGCGTGTCCTCGTATGGGTGCCAGACTGACTTGCAATTCGGATGCAAATGACGATCCGGTGTACAGATGGCTGTCTGCCTAACAGAGCTAGCGATGACTTGTTTTGTCCTGGATGATCTTTCAACGTTGCTTGGATTGACACCGTTGATTTCATAGATCCATAGATGGGCCATGTGGAGGAATTGATGTGACGATGTACGAGAAAATCCGAAGCACGTACACCTGGACCAGTGATCTAATCTCTCCAATTCTGCCCATCGACACGGATTCAAGTATGGCGTATTATCTGAAACCCGTACCAAATTCGTTCATGCGCACATCGTGGTCATATGTCGCCCTCTTATACGGTACAATATCGCACCGCAGACGTTTTGAAACTGAGAAATCAAACTCAGGGTTCATCAATGGAACTATCAAAGCGGTATTCAGCCGCTGGATGAGAACATTCTACAGTGCGTAGTCCCGGCCTGTTCGATGTGAGTTTGATTATCATGTATAAAAATTACAACCCGCCGACGTAGAGAAGGCCATTTCGGGGCTTTGCCAGCTGTGAAAAACCACGGCCGTGCGCGGAAGCACGGGAATCGGGATACATCAATAAAGAAAGTAAGTATGGGAAGAGAGCTTCGCTTTGGCTAATCATCTCTTCCCATCCGTACTCCCTCCACTAAGGTTACCCTTTTGTGCGATTAATTGGCTGGCTTGCATCACTAAGATTGATGAGAAATCGTCCAATATACAGCAATGACTTTGAAATTGCTCGAGCGTGTCATATGGGCCCGGGACGTTTAACGTGGGAAACACACACCGAGCTGTCGATCCCGGAACTGTATTCCGCAACGTATTGCCTGCATTTCCAATAGCGATGGGTGAATGATCTTTGACGATATGGGATAAATATATACAAAGCTGTGATAAATGGAGAAAATCTGCGCCGCCTCAAAAGAACGTCGATAATGGCTAGGGTTCGCGAGGGACAATATGGCACCTGTTGATGAGCATTATTTCGAATCAAGCAAACGACCAAAGACATCGTACCCTAACATACCACGCCCACCCCAGCCCTTACGCGGGATGAGTTTCAATGATATGGTTTCCTCAGACCTTGATACGATGACTTGAAGCTCACGCTAATGAATTGTCAACAGATAGGTGGTGCAGGAAAAGTAACCGGAACAAACATTTTCATTGACGGATACTAGATCGGCCAGCGGCTGCAAAGAATTTGCTGTAAATGACGACCGTGCGAGAGATCCAAACTTCAATATCAGATCTTCTCGTCGAAGTCCCTGCAAGTAAAACTCTGTCGATATCGTCCTTGAAGTGAGCTTTATACCAACGTACCGCTTCTGCTGCGGGGCTACCCGGGGCCACGCCATCCACTCTTGCAAAAGCAATCAGTGATTCCGCACTATCCGTTAAACTCGCGTGCTGTGCGACCTCCTGAGATGCGGCGGGTGATGATCCAACTGTCGATGGATCATATACCGCCTGGAGAGCTGTCTCAATCTCATTCATGACAGCTTTGTAGTCATTTCGCAGCTCGTTGATGCGTCTGCGGGCATGCCGTATGGCGTATAAGTCGACATCTGCCCGAGGAAACCCTTCCCGATCAACCAGGGGTGTGGTCATATCAATATTATTGACTTTAAGAATAGAAAACTGCGCGTCAAGTTCAGCCTCGATATTATCTTTTTGAGACATGAGAGCACGAGCGTGCTCTCTTGGGTTGGTTGGGGACGGCAGCATGAAACCCATTTCGTATTTCTGCCTGAAAGATGAGTGGAGAAATGGAGTAATTCAGACGCGTTTACGTAACCCGTGCGCGTGAGGCGTCAATATTTCAATCACGAACTGGTTCATTCTCAGCTCTTCCGAACATATACAGTGGCTCTCATATGTTCCGCAATATCTCACCTGGCTGTACACGTTTAAGACAGGACCAAAGACATCAATATTGGCTTCAAATACCATCATAGCACCATCAAAGGTGGGCCCGCCGGGTATCGTACATGCTGCTGAGATCATAACGGTAGTACCGGTGTTTGGGCCCATACATGACTCCAAATACAGTTCGTCTCGACATCTGGTCGTTATTAGACCTTGGAAATCCGTGCGGATAATCTGGTCTTATACCTCTATTAACCAAGATAGCAATTTTAAGATCCGGGCGGCGCATCGCGACATGATAAGCGCACTAGAAGAAACACGCCAGAAAATATTGCTTCCCGCTCTAGCTATTACAGACCAGGCCTCCTCGATGGGGGCAGAGCGTTGATATAGGAATATCAAAGCAGTCTCTACTCAATTTCTACCACGGTTATTCATCTTGCTCGACGGTAAGTATTGTTAAACACCCCTGCATCGCACTTTGCTATTATCTGGGTCTGTAAATGATCTCGACGTCTAATGTATTTATGGTGATGTCAAACGTTCAGCGCTCAGCTACTGTCATGCAGAGTTTCAGGTGTTGGGTGGCTCGATCTCCCCTTCACTTGTTCTCGCCGTAATTATGAACCTCCCGGCTGGTTTCACATGTTCCCTCGTTTACTCCCTATGATAAGTGCTCCCCCAGTGCCCACACGCGCGGTGCAGAGTTGGCTGACAGAGTTGACAACTCACATCAAGAAGGAAGCGACGACCCGGAAGAGTGAGAATCCGACACTTGTGGTTACGCTGTACAGTGCGCAAAATACCAAAGGGCGAAAGTGCCGCATGGCTGTCTGAAGCCGATGCATGGATCATCGACGCCTAGCTGAACTAGCGCCATTCAAACAAATTGCTTCCCGGTGATTCCCTCTCCGTCGGACTTAATCGTGCAACTCCAATAACCGCATCAGTTGAATCGCCTCTCAGCTCCTCTCAGCTTGCTGGTCTTCGCAAATTGATCGGTACAGGATATCCCCAAGGCGCAGGTGCTGCCTACGTGGCGGCCCAATGTTGGGGGGCTTGGCGCCGAAGACGTGCAACATGAGGTGGCAAAACGCGCCTTTAGTTTGCGCCATTTAGTACTGTGCACATAGCATACATAATTATGGGAACAACGTATCGAAGTAATTAATGGACTGGGGTAGCAGATCGGCTTTACAGCAATGGGGCAATTCCAAGAATGCGGGGCGTATTACATACTAGAGTGCATGGCAGCCGATTAGTTCTAGTACTAGTACTAGCAGCTGCGGCTAAGTAGTAATTTAATACTCAGGATCTTGTTTGCACTGCAGTCAGACGCGCAGAGCCGCTGTTAAACAGCCTTGTAGAAGGCTATGTTAAAAGTGAATGACTGTATTTGGAATTTTCTTTACTTTCGATAATTCTCGATTCTGGGTCAGCGTACTATGTATACAAGCTTAATAGTTAGCATCTCATCGGATCACTGCAGTTTAATACTACATCTCGTCACTCGGCCTCGGTTAGTGACGCGGACTCGAGGGTTCTCGGAAAACGGAACAGGATGTAACGTTACTTTCTCGAGCTCCCAGCCTTGTATTTTCTTCCGTTGTACGTAGTAAAGTTATATGGACGTGATCAGCTGAAATTCCACCGCACGAGAAAGAGCAACCACTCGGAAATATTATTAGTAGTCGGAATGCCGTATACTTGATGATTAATAAATCCACGGCCGAAAAATTATCCCAAGGTTGAATTCAGCATTAAAGTGTTTTTGATATAAGGAGACTAGTAGAGGGAACGTACATCAAAGCAGTAGTATACCAGTGTGGTTAGTCTGGTGCTCTGACAACGGAATCTGTGTTAGCGTGGAAGCAACCCGTTGCACCTACATATCCGAGTCATACTTAAAACCGTACCACGTCTCGGCTGCCTCCCGCACTCATCACATCCACAACCTCCTCTCACCCGAACTCCCATCTCTCTCGCCATGCTGTCCCAAAATTTTATGCTGGAGAAAGATCCTCTGTCTCTAGAGCGAATCCGTCAAATTTTGGTCCGCCTTGAAGACACCATCATATTTGATTTGATAGAGCGGGCACAGTTTGCTCACAACCCCCGAATCTACATCCGTGGTTCCTTTGAGGAATTGAGGGATATGGATTTTGATGGAAGCTGGCTCGAGTGGTTTTTGAAAGAGATTGAAACTTTCCATGGTTCGTACCCTGACCAATACTAAACATAGGTAGTATGCTAAATCACACACCACTACACAGCTAGGGCTCGCAGATATACAAGGTATATATTCTTACAACCAGTTCTGTTTCACGGTCTAACAACATGATAGCCCAGATGAATACCCTTTCACGTCCAATCTCCCTGTCCCAGTACTTTTACCCCTGGCTTTCCCAAAAATACTACACCCGAACACTATCAATGCAAATCCGTCAATCCTCTCTTTCTACACTCGTTCCATTGTTCCGCGGATAACAAGGCGGGCAACCCTGGCGCTAGCTGCGATCAAGCGCTCAAATGGGATTATTGGGGATGATGAATACGAAGACGACGGTAATTACGGCAGCGCGGCAACCATAGACGTTGAAGTTCTACAGGCAATTAGTAAACGGGTGCACTACGGTCAGTCGCTTCCATCGAGCCTGATCTCCTTCTAATCTTTCTGGATATAGGAAAATTCGTTTCTGAATCAAAATTCAGTGCAAACCCCGCTGCCTTCATTCCCCACATCCTAACGCCTAATCCAGCCGCACTCGAGGCGCTAATTACTAAACCCGAGGTTGAGCGCAAGCTGCTCCAGCGTTTACGCAAGAAGGCTGCTATATACGCACAAGAGTTCAGTGCCGATGGTGACGCTATCGTAAACTCTCATTTGAATGGCGGTGCAAAAATTGATGTTGATGGCGTGGTGGAATTGTATGAGAGCTATATCATCCCTCTGACAAAAGAGGTCGAGGTATGTGTTTACTCTTCTTGTCGTTCATGTGGATCCTCAACTTAATTCATTTTCCCAGGTTGACTATCTGTTGCACAGATTAGACGGTTTGTCACAGGAAGAGATCGATGCTCTCGTTTGTAGTAATGCATGAATGATTTCTTATTTACGCTACGTAACCGACTTCCTCGAGACACTACCATACATAATCACAATAGTCGTTTTCACTTTTCCATTGGTTGTGTATATCTACTAGATTGTTGTCGCCTCCTACTTACATGGCTTATCTTGCGGTATCCCACCACCGATTGAACACCCGCACTTGGCATATCACTGCAACTCTGTTTCGCTGCTCTGTGCCAGTTGTGTTGTTTACCCAGCATCATGTGTATTTACATTATTGCATATTTTGTGGCCCGATATATTTTTCAACAACTCGCCTTGACTGTTCCCCACAAGTCAAGACTAGCTGATGAACTCAAGATGAACTATCATATGACTCGTACTATTCTGCGTTCGAACAATCGAGCGCAATCTTTGCGTCAACTCATCATGATATCCTCTGGTGCATATATGTATCGTCATTGCATGCGGCGCAATGCCAGTTGAAAGATGTCTGTTCGACTGATATTAAATACAATTGTATATATACCAATCATGATTTGGTGAGTTCGAGTGAGGTCTGAAGGAGCTCCGTCCTGACTTCTCTCACGATTACCTTCGTACGAGTCCGCCTCAAAGGATTTTTCACTGCGGTGAGGGTGATGTATGCCCAGGTATGCGCAATAGAACATCGACCGGGCTTCCAAATAAGTCAGCAAATCGAGCCATCTCCTAGGCTATCGTTCACCTAATGCTACACCGCCTGAATCTCGATATCTCGGGCTCAAGAATTTGGCTCTTGATGCCATCTTCTCGCATTCGGGCGTCTGGTGTGTACAAGTACTTGTATGGAGCTGTACGATTTCAGAACAATAGCGTTGAGTGGGACACCGCATACATAAGACAGTGATTGGCCGTTGCCAAGTTCTGCTTGACACAGCAGAACAACAATCCGAGGGGAATAGTTACTAGTGGGCTCCGCCACAGTCAGTCCCATCATTCCTCGAATCCACCAAGAAAATCTAAAGGAGGGTATCAAGCGCAGGCGATGTGGATGGAAATGCGATGTTTATGGATCCTCGACGAGCCCAGATTGGCGTCGCTGGAGCAGAGCGCGTATCAACGTTTCAACACTCGTCACCCAGTATCTGCTACCAGTTGTTTCACCGATAACACTACACAAAAGACATTGTACAACTCTTTTGAATCAGTAAAACAAGGGGAACCGCGTCAAAGCTGCGTGGTCGTTTGACGATGAGTTGTCTAGAGGAAGCTTATGTCAGCTCATATCGCTGGTAGTATTACCCAAAAATGGTAAGATGCACGGCTTATAATTATAATTATTTTATTTATGTCGCTTACAAGTTTACATATTTCAAATTTCAGTTCCTGTGCCTCTCCGTTCTGGGCGGGCCTGTATCATTACTTGGTACTGGCAAGTTTGCACCATTTCTGGGGGGCGGCGAAGAATTGGTCGTCCTGCTGAACTATACTATGTACGGATGCTGCCGCGGCGCAAGCGCATTGGCGCACTGGCAATTTGGTGTTCGGATATTTGCCTAGGTCCGGGAGTGCTACGTCCGCAAGTTTCTTACCGCAAGAAACTAGACTCATGACCAGCCAAGAACCCAGTTTGGTCCTGAATTCAAGTCCAGTTTGCTCTTCCAAGGTCGCCGTATATATTCACCACGGTACCCGTAATCGCTACTGTCTACATATTCATGTTTTTTGGTTAACGTATTGGGTCCTCATGCATTACCCTCAATCGGAATTGGCCAAATATTGGTGTATGAGCTTGTCCCGCTATATTATGTATTGGCTCCATAGTGATCTCACGGGACACTCCCCAGAACAAGTTTCGCTCGTGCTTCTATCTCCCACCTAGTTCGAGTCTCAAAAACATTCGAGGGACCCCGTGCCAGATTACGGGTCAATTTCAAAGAGAGGTTTAAAAGCAGTGTATTGAAAAAGAGCGTAGATGAATCCAAAAGTGCGGGGGACGCAAGCCCAATGTGATGTTCCCAATTGTGAAAGGGAATACAAGAAATAGATCCACAGTATGAACGATAACATATGTAAAGTGAGAACGTACAACTAGTCCTGAAAAAGTTATCAAAGACCAGGGGGTACAAGAGAGAACCTGATAAGACTCGCAAATAGGAATAAATCAAAGAGATTACAAGCCAAGATCTAGGGGACAAAGTGAGTCACAAAGACCGTAATCCGCAAACAGGTGGCGTACCTTCCAACAGACGTTTCGCTTCCTCTGGGCCTATGTTCCTGGTTGCACGCCTAGCCAAGAGTTTCTCCGTTCGGAACTTCTCGTACAGAACTTCCCGGGTATGTACCTTGAGAACCTGGGGAGTGTTCCGTAGTATGCGTCAGTGTATAAATTACGTCAGAAAATTATTCACCTTAAAATGAGTCAATAGAATCGCCGTTCGGAGGGCAGCGAAGTCGCAGTGGTCAGGGTTCAGTACGTCAACGGTCCCCCATCTGAACTTCCTAGTGAACACACCCCTGAGATCCTCTGGGGGACCTTGAAGAAATACGGATTTGCGGACGGTAGGACTATCAGGGGAGATGGGTGTTTCTGCCATGGGGCTAGAGGGCCCTGTCGCATCTTCCCGAGCGGAAAAGTTAGATTCCGGAGAAGCTGGCTGCAGTTGTCTAATCCGTGGGGCAGTTGCCTGTTCTGGAGCGATAAGCGCGAAGGGAAGTAACGTTGAGAGATCTGTTTTGGAGACAGCATGAGCTGAAAAACGGATATTCGCAACGCTATCTTCTTCGGCGCCTTCGGGATAGTAGGGCTCTCGTCCGTCCTGAACTACGGCAGATAGGTCACGACGAGAGCGAGAACGAGAACGAGAAAGCCGCGTCCCTTTTAGTGTGATCACTGGACGTGAGGGGCGTTCCTTGTTTTCACTATCATTTGCAACGTAAGAGCTCCCATTTTGGTGGATGTCACCGTGAGAACGGTGACCGTTTACTTCTTGTGGCAACGTTGTGGCAGCCTTATCGTCCGAGAGCGATACCGGTACGGGGGAATCCGCTTTCGGCTTGGGTATGGAGAACACCCCAAAGTCTAGCCCAGCTGACTCTAGGTCCCTGTGAACGGCAGCTTTCACCAGCGACAACGTGTCATCCGTAAGTGAATCCGCATGTGCAATGACTGGAAGCACGTTCACCCGTGCCGAAAGACGACGGATCACGCGAAGCTCGGCGGGGGACATTGCGAAGTCTCTGGAATATTCTTGGTGGTAGATGGCTTCTTGGGTATCTCCGGCGGTGGTACGAGAAACGGTGGTATCTGACCGGGCTCTGCCCGACACAGGGGACTGAATGCGAGGTGACGGTGATAATATAGATGAGGGATCAACCAAAAAGATACACCTAAGTCCAGAATTTTGAATTAATAATTGTGAACATGATAAATTTCCTACAAATGAACATGTTGATCCCCTTTGCTTTGACGGACAACTTTAGACTCCTATATATCTATTCAGTAACAGCTCTGCAAGAGCAAGGTTGCGTGATATACCTCATTCATCGTATCTGCATATTGCGCGTCAAGATACTTGATCATCCCACTAACCTGGCGTTCAACCCGCAACTCGTGCCCGTCGCTGAAATCCAGTCCGGGGGTGTCAATGACAGTCAGTAGCACTCGGTCATACCGCGACTCGCAGATTTCAACACACGCCGTGTTTAGTTGTTGTGTATGCTTCAGAGAACCACTCAAAAACCGGTCCAAGCCCGCACGTTGGTCTTCTGTCGCATTTGGCGATATGTCTGCAGTTTCGAGAAGTAAACGCAGGAACGAAGTCTTTCCCGTGCCTCTTGCTCCTGCAACCTGATTGACGCGTCGTAGTTCAATCAATTTTTGGGAGATCAACGTGGTAACATACCATAAGGTTGAACGCAGGTGAAGCACGGTTTTTACGGTGAGATCGCCGTGGTGACGAGACAGGAACGGTGGAAGATCTCCAATTACCGAACGCAGATGGGGGGTGAGACATATACATAGACGATATCTTGCTGCCATTTTCCGCCGGTTGTCCTGCAATTAACCGAAATGGTTTGTGGAAAGGAATGGGGGCACGATCGGAGGAGGATACAGAGCTTTTGACCGCACCTTGCTGGGGATAACGTTCTGGCTCTGGAAGGGGACTTTCGCGTATCACCGTGACATCTACCAAGTTTTCTGGCCATGGAATGCCTTGAGAATGCAGCTCAGGCAAAGAGGGAGAGGTTTTCAGTGGTGACCCCGTGGAGTCTGAAGTTCGGGGCCTTCTGCGAAAAGAAAACATGATGAGACACAAAGAAATAGAATAATAGTGAGAGTGCGGCAATGTGGGACAGGTATGAACACTGGTAGAATAGAGAACGTGTGGGATATAGGAATGTCAGTTTACAGCCAAAGAGAAATGTTTACAGGCAACAGGGCTGCCGCTTCAGCGGTAATTTTGGTGTCAAGGAGAAGTCAAATCCATATTTCGACAGAATCACAAGCCCATGGCAACCCTGCGCTGGTTGATAGGCTATGAGAATTTCCACCAATGGCAATAGCATCCAACAAACTTGAGCTTGATTCCCCAACTTGAATTGACATACATACAATGGTCGACGATAGCTATATCGAGGAGAAAACATTGGCACCTGAAGCGAGAATAGTAAAGAAGAAAAATACAGTGCAATCGTGGTCCATGCACAAAACAAGACAAGAACACTTGGAGATAACCCAAAAAACATAACGTTCAACGACAGTTTCCAAGCTTTCCAAGGGACAGTGCATATGCGAGTTAATTCTACAGTTTACACCTGATTTGGTCAGGGAAGAGGGGTGATGACGAGGGTGATCAATGGTGCTCAGGGTATAACGTCCCCGGTGGTTTCATCCACCCTCATTCTCTTTTGAATATGTGAAGGCTCCATGTCATCCATCTTTCTCTTCAGATCGACATCCATGGGCTCTCCTTGGTTTTCTTCAGAGGACTTCCCGGCAGAATAACGAGAGTCGCCGACAATGGTTGACGAAGGGGGGGAGTGGGAGGGAGGAGACTGCACGGAAGAAAGATGTACTGGAGGGGCGTTTGCTTTGGAGGTCGAGGCGCGTCGAGTCCCCTTTTTATTCACGCCATTGGCGCTGGAATCGTGATTGTAGTTACATGGGAGGGACCTTCGCGCACAGCTAGAACAGGCTGGATGCGCTCCGTCACACTTTGTCTTCCTCGCTAGATAGGATGATTGAATCAGTCCAGAACATCATAATTGCTCAACAAACAAACCTCTGCAGAAGTTGCATGCCACCACTTTCGGACCGGTGCTGGCAGCGGGACGATTGCTCCTCCCAGGAACAGTGGACGCACGTTTTCGCTGAGCAGCCTGTTGCTCTGATGCTGGTCTAATAGGCGGGAGCGGGGGAGCACTCATCGCAGCCGCAGGAGAGTTCTCGGGTAGCGACAGAGTTGCAATATGGGGTAACTCGTTGTCCTTGAATAAAGTTCGTCCGTCGGAGGCTCCCGAACTTCCCGTGGCTACGCCAGACTTAGGCCTAGAGGGCATACTGTGAAGACCTTCGCGGGGCTCTGATGGGCCAGCGACGGCAGGAAAGCCATCTAGTATTGGCCGCTTATCGACAACGTTGGAGCTCCTGCGAGACAGTGGCTGGGAAACAATCTCGGGGGATACCGAGGGATCGTTGTCTTCGGCGGATCGGTCTTCACCACTCATCTCAGACTCACTATCCTCCTTAGGGGGTCGGTGAGGATTGCGCCGTTTGCTAGTTTGTGGCATATAATCGCAAAGGTTGGACCGCTTGACACATTGGCTACAAGCAGGACGTCCCCCATCGCATTTGAGTTTTCGGGCTAGAGAGCGTCCTGAGTATTGAATCCGCAAGGGAGGGCGGAGTCTACATACATCGACAGAAGTTGCATGCCACTGTGATCTTCTTAGTCCTCTGCTTGGAGGACCCTGTTGTTCAGGGTTAGCACAAATTCATCTAAGACAGGGCCGATATATCGACGCACTCCCAGACGCTGTTTTGCCTTGAAGCTGTGAAGAAGCACCGTCTGTCATTGGACGGGAAAGTGGCGGCCCACGCAAATCCGCCCCAGGAGGAATGTCGCGGGCCATAGGAAGAGGAGGATGTCGGACAGAGCTATGACCTGGCTGAGTCTCAATGGTCAAAACAGGGCGAGGAGCATGCGCAAGAGGTACAGAAGTACGCGGGGCCGCTTGTTGTAGGACATGGGGATGAAGCTGGTGGTTAGCAGAATGGTGTTGGAGCAAGTATTCGTTTCTAAACTTTTCAAAAAGATATTCTCGAGTGTATTTCTGCAGCGTCTAGGGCAAGGGTCAATGACATCAAAAGTCAGGCAACTGGAATGCCTACCTCCATGTGATGAAATATAGCAGTGCGGAGCGGCATAAAGTCACTATGAACAGGATCTAGAACATCCATTGATCCCCACCGGTAGCTTCTGATGAATTTGCCACGCGTCAGTTTTGAAGCGGTGTGACGAAGAACCAAAGGAGCATATTGCTGTACGAGCTCGTGACGTGATAGGGGCACTCTCGTTACGCCATCACTATGCGAGTAGATATCGGGTGAGATAAGAGCGTATGGGAGTTTAAGAGACGCCATTGCTGGAGAATTCGGAGGCGAAGGATGTCCATGCGGAGAAGTCTTATTTGCATGACCACTGTAACCGTTCACCATTTCACCCTTTACAGGGTGGGCAGATTCAGCCGCGTCTTTACGGTGCTGGTACTGCGCATGGGAGTCCATATCGAAGATTCCAAAGCCAATGCCGGCTTCCGCGAGATCTCGGCGGACAGCCATTTTGACGGCCGCAAGGCGGTCGTTGGTAAGCGTGTCTGCGCGAGCTATTACAGGCAGTACATTGACTCTAGCAGAAAGCCGCCTGATGGTGTTAATTTCGCTAAGAGGAAGGGAAGGTCGGCATAGGAGTGGATTGTTGGTAACAGGGGGCTCTAGGATGACGGGCTCCGGCTCTGTGACAGAGAAGCTACTGCCCCGAGTACGAGTGACCAGAGGAGCAGGAGGTCCTGGTACAGAAGGTGGAACAATCACGTCGGGATCCAAGAAGTATATACACCTGGTCCGTGGGTCAGTTCACAGTGACGCGGCGACTAAGCGCCCATGTCAGCAACGCACAAATGGATGTTGTTGTCACCCGCTGGGGATCTCCACTCCTACACAGAAAAACCTGGGGTTCAATATAATGTAGGAAAGGAGTCGAGGCAAACTTACATCCTCGATGCCATCGGCGAATCTGGATTCGACATGCCTGAGTATCTCATGAATAGCCCGCTCGGTGGAAGCTTCATCCTCGAACGTCAAAGAGGGTGTATCCACGAGCGTGAGAGTAAGGACCTGAGGTGTGCTATTTTGGTCGATATCATGGTCGATATTGATGGATGCGGTGCGTATGTGGGATGTATGACCGCTGCAACCCTGCACAAACTTTGCGACGGAGGCGAGCTGGTCCTTGGTGGCTGTCGAGGAGATTTCACTAGTGTCCAAGAGAAGACGCAGAAACGAAGTCTTGCCGGAGCGCTGACCAGCGACCATAACTGTATACCCACTGAAGTCGTTGAGACCGTTGGAGTAAGGATCATGGCCGTTGCCAACTGTTCCGAGGACAAGACCGTTTGAAGAATATGGATGGGTGACCCCTGGAACGGACTGGACGGAAGGAGGGATTGGGATACGGTCGTCGTCGTCGTTCATGATGC
>QLOO01007136.1:0-38631 GCA_003313855.1 Suillus sp. MG131
CAGGGTAAAATCCCAATGCACTGAACAAATACCACGCGCTCATCTGGCCGCAGTCTTCGTTCTGCAACGTATCAGTCAAATGAACTGGCTGAATGTTCTACAACTTGACATACCCCAGAGAGGCCATTGACGGATGCGTTGTAGTCTGACTCTGCAATCTGGCGGATACGTAATTGGGATTTTGACGCAGCTCCAGCAAGGGAATACAGGTAGGGAATATGATGGGATGGCTAACAAGAATCCGTGAGTAGCTTCAAAACCGCATACAAGGAACCGACCTCGTTGGTATGATCATTGTGACCTGAAGCAGACCAAAGAAATCAGCAAGAAATACCGATTCATGTCACATCTAGGACTGACCACCGTCAAAGTGTTCGTCCAAGAATTTCACAAACGTCGCATTGCCGCCTTTGTGAGCGATCAATCCTGGTGTATCGTGTACCACGTCGAATGTATAAGCCCATTTATCGCCTTCCGTCCACCCGTTATCGGGACCCGCCCATGCACCGCTTGCGTTGCGCGCTTCCATAAAACCAGTGAGTGAGTTGAAGATAGCAAAAGAATTTTGTAGCGAGCGCTGTCGGAAAAACACTTCCTCTTCACTTTTATTGAGGAGGCCTGCGAGCACAGATACGGCAAAATCGTCATCTGAATGGATGGAATGAAACAAAGCGAGGTGGTAAGTGTTGGTCATATAAGAGAGAACAAGAACGTCACAAGAATAATCCAGGGTTCGAGACGCTGATTCGGAATGGATGTCGTCTGCAACCCAGCCCTTCTCTTCAAAGACCGAGCTCAAGCCGGCACGGACTTCATAATTGACATTCTGTGATAATCAAAAGATCTGATGCTGCAGGGGTTGAAATGTGAAATTTAAATTCTTACTTCCTCGCGGTCAAAGTACCTACAGACATTCAGTTTAGTTACCCACATAGCAGGGGAACTTTTCAACTTACACAGTAGTCGTATCATTGACTGGAGGCACTGTCGCATCGCTGTACACAGCCTCCCATGCGGTCTCTAAATCAAACCCAGTCATGCCTTTCAAGACAGCCTCCGCAATGAGGGAATCTGCATGAGTTCCGACCTATAGAGGTATGTTCACTAATCACGCGAAACAGCATAAAGCAGAAAAGATGTACCATAATGTTCGTCTCTGACGACAAAATTCGATGAGATTTAGTAGTAAGATAAGTACTAAGACTTACCGATGATGTTCTTCCACATCGGGAGTCGACCACCCTGTGTACTGTAGATGAAAACATCTTTCATTGAACAAGTCGCAAAATAACCTACCTCTTTGTAGTCCTGCAACATACTCTGCACCATGCCTGGTATCCTGTCAGGGGCAAATAAAATAAGCCACGCCCATTCGGCGCGATATGTGTCCTGATGCAATACATCAAACCTCTATCGTGCCCAGAGCTTGGTGCTTACCCAGTTCGAGTATCCGGTATATGACACTCCCTGATGCACAGCATCATCGTACCCTGAGTAGTACTGGCCGTATTCGCTCTGCTCGTAAGGATACTAGAAGTGTATGTGAGCATCGTACTTCCGCCGTGAATAAAGAATAACTCTGCCTGTAATGTGTGGAAAAATGCGGTGTAGAACGTTTGCAGTTGATCCTTAAAAGCGCCTCTGACCTTGATTAGGTCCAATTTCTCAGCCCAAGCTGATCGAGTCGCTGTCGCTGTGTCCTCTAGCATATTCCCGTCAGGGATCTCCATGTTCAAATTCTTTCTAGCTTGCTCAACAGAAATGAATGAAACCCCGACCCTGACATTGACTTCCACCACCTCAGGCGAGAATGTTGCATATCCCGACAGCAGGGTGCCATTGCCGCTTGTCTGACCATCAAAAAGAGTGTTGTTTTTGGACACGCCCCATGAGGCGAAAGGTTGGTCGAAGCGCGCGCAGAAATATCCACTCCAGTGCTTTGCGGGTGTCGAAACAGGCGCAATAATGAAGTCCTGGCGTTCAGGATTGCTCCCAGAAATTTCGCGAGTGTCAGGATTAATGAGTATGGAACCGTGAGGATAAGTCACATTATGAGGGTCTGAAGACCCAAGAACGCTAGCCCGAGTAGCCTCGACAAGAACGTAAGGTTGATGAGTATCAGTGAACGTGAGACGGAGGTGTCCGACACGAGAGGCTCAACAGAACTAAGCAAATTGGAAGATTTATCGACATATGATAGATGACGTACTAGAACTTTGTTCCGCGAAAATTTCACCTCCTTCAATAGCGTCCAAGTTCACACTATAGTAACTAGCAGTGATAACTTCGCTCTCGTGGGTGAAACTCATGCCTCGGTCGTTGAATTTAGGTTGCACCTTGCCAGCGCCTGGAGATATAACCACTTGACCGCTCTCACCCATCCAGATGGCTGGTTGGTGAGTTGCTTGAAAGCCATGGATTGACGTCGCAGTGTAATTATATGGAGTGACAGATACGTAGTTCTCGGATGTTTGGGCAACCCATCGTGTCATGGCAAATGGGGGTGAAGTTGATGGAATCATACCTCCAGACCCATTTGGAGAGTCCCCGCCATTGCCAATAAGCCTATTGAAACGGCATGAGTTAGGCAGATGGATGAAAATGTGCGAGTGGTAATGCTGACGGATTAACATTGTCCACTGCTTCACTAGGAGGAAGCCTGAAGGCATCTGGAACATCTTTTTGTGTTGTAAGTGAAATTAGGCCACAAAGCAAAAGAACTTGAAGTGATCGAATGCTATAGTCACTCGTCATCTCTATTCGGGAATGGGGACGGGCGGATTAAGTCTGTACTCGGCATACTCCAACAGTTGGAGTCCAACTGGTGGCTGGCAGCTCGGTAACAGCCGCACGCTTACAATTGCTGGAGTCAGCCTGGGGTCGCAATCTATTGGATGAAAACTTATGGAACTACGATGCAAACACATTATAGTGAAATCTACGCAAACCAATGAATTACAATTACTTTGGGCAACTTGAACGTGAGTACCGACAATTAATGTTGCACACTTACTCAGGAAGACTCCCGCGACCATAACATTTTTGTCAGAAATCGCTCGAATACCCAAAAGTTACATATATATAAACGGTTGAGTAGTATATATTGCAAATCGAGTATTATATAGCACATATTTTAAGGTCACTTCATTCCAATCGGACATTCAGTAACGACAATGGTATCTCTGCCTCAAGTACGTGTTTCTCGAGCCACGTCCGAAATGCGATCTCGTCATCCACCGTGCGTGGAGGATCGGTCACATAGAATAAGACGACAGAAAGAAGGCATGATAGGGCAATCTGCCAGTTGGATCGGTGCGATGACGAGGGTTGCGCCTCACGACGACCCGACATCATGAAGTCGCTCTTTTTCTCCCTGCACGTATTGATTTCCACATTCAACCATTGGTCGAGCGGCCTGCCCCTGCGCAGCAACTGGCCCTCTTGATAGCGAAGACAGACCCAGGTGAGGACCCATATGAATGACTCTGCGTTGTGCTGGTACAGATGTTTGACCTGGCCTTCGGCGGCTTCCTTCGTGAGAAGTTCAATGGCCATGAAAGGCACTGTCCCTGTACGCTCCTGGTCTGAGGGACTATCTTGAGTCGATGATAAGTCGAAGTCGATGAGGACCCCAATATATCGACCATCTGAGGTCTTGTAGACCACTAGATTGCTAGGGCTGACATCCCGGTGACAGACCTCGTTTCTCCAGAGGGCATAATGACCTGGTGTCACAGCTATCAAGTGAGCAATAACCACAATAAGGAAGAATACATACAGACGGTGGTGTGCCACCATGCGGCAAGGAAGTGCTTATCGCTCAAGTTGGTGATTGGGTCGAGCTTTCTGGATATGATGATGCATAACACGCGCCTGCCTCGTTCAGCATCCTCGAGTCCCAGCGCCTTCCTGATTTTCGCCGTGGATGTATCCTCAAACTTGTGGAACCAGACCATCTCTGGGACGTGGTGCCTCACCTTGCCTTCCTCGTCCTTCCTCGCAATCTCATACACTTTCTCAGGTATCGCTGGTTCGCTCTCGCGCTCCTCTTCTGGCCAATAGAGCTTGGCAACCAGCTCGTTGGTAGTGTTATGAGGGTTATGACGAGGGAGTGTCGGTACAAGATCCGACAGCGCCTTGCTTTTCACTGGGAAGACGGTGGTCGCACGTCCGCGCAAACCGAAGTGAGTGGTGCGCTTGTCAGACTTCGAATCCAATGTAAGGTCGACCTGTCCGATCTTCTTATTCAGAACCCGGACCTCACCCGACGATCCAGGCCCAGGCTCGAATATAGGGTTGTAGCCCCATTCCACGTATGGCATTCGCTGGATAGCAAGCAGCAAAACCATGAACCGGGGAAGATCTTGCACGAAGTTGATCCCAGAGCATTGAATTGCGTCTTGCCGATCAAAATACCACAGGTAAATCATGTCGTCTGAAACGAGCGATCAATGTCAAGAGACATCTGTAGCATCTCATCGACTTACTGTCCACTACATACGTAATGACACTCTGCCTCAAGACGTGGGCCGCGACCAGCTCCGCAGTGTACAAACGATTGTGGAGGACAGGATGAATTTTTTGCGGCTCCTGCTCATCATCACCGACTCTGATTTTCTTGCTGCTGTGATCATCGGGTGTTCGACTAGAGTCGCGCTTCTTGTTGTTCAGTGCCCGAGATGTCGAACATCCTCCTGTATCCCATATGTCAGTAAGGAAGCGTCAGGTGTGAATGCTGGATAGCTTACGCGCATCCGATGTCTGGTGCAAACTCGTAGCAATGCCGCCGCCAGGCAAAGATGCCAAACCTGTTGGCTCAGCGGCGTTGTTTGTTTCCCTCCGATAATTTATATGGTACTTCTTTGCTTCAGGGATGTTGTAGGCATTCGCTGCATAAGTCGCTGGCGGTGTTGAAAGACTAGTCTGAGTATTCTTGTGTTTGAACTCCACCGTCGATCGAATGTCTGTCCATTGGAATTGCTGGGAAAGCTTCTCCGACGCCTCCCCGTCCTTGTAGGCTTGACCCCACTTCTTCCGCACCTTCTTAGCGCATGCGCGGGAGACGATGACGACGTCAGGCTTCCATATAGATCTTTCGCCTCGGTGCTGTTGGGTTACTTTTTTGGGTCGTTATAATGAAACATGATCTTGTCATCGTCATGCGCCTTCGAAGAAACCAATCCAGGCGCGTCCAGTCCGCCTAATCGATCGAGCGCAAGATTTGAAGCCTGGATGAAATACTTGTGCATCTGTTCTTCTACCGTGCTTGCCATACTTGATAGTGGCGTCCATCAATTAATTCCTTTCACAAGATTTGCAAATCTGACTTACAGATCACCCAGACACTGCTTGATGATCTGAGCATCTCTGCCCTTGTTGCAGATCGGCAGGACGGCCTTGAGGCAATCGGCGAGTAGTGTCGGCTTGTCAGGAAGCAGTTTTGAGCGATCCACGCAGCGGTAAAGCAGCTCCTGCAGCACTCTGTCGATGGGGCATTCCCTGTAGTCCTCGATGTCGCGCCTGATCCATGGACAGATGTCATTAATGCTGCATGAACGACGGAGTTCAATATGAATGTATCTATAGTGCAGCGAAAAGAGAATTAGACGTACTCTACGCCTACAGTACTGATGCGCTCGACAAGCGGGGCGGATTTGAGCTCGGGCCCGGAACCAACTCCGTGGGGTGGGAAAGTGACGCCAGTAGTACTACTAGCATTGGTCATGATGAAGAGCCTTCAACTACTAAGAAAGACAAGTGAACTGGAGTTACCAGAGACTGCTGATAGAGGCTAGCTTTCAAGCTAGAACAACGCTGTTGTTTATACATTTCAAACAATCAATGCTCGGATGTGTTGATGCAGAAGTTATCAGTAACTTAAAGAATTGTGACTGCATAGACATTTGAGACCCGGGGTTTTCCGGTTCGCTGTTGATTTCTAGAATGTATATTAGCTAATCGTAGGTCTCCCCTCGTTGAAGTGTATTCCGGACTCAGCTACCGATACAACACAGACGCAAGAAGAGACGCCTAGTAAAAATTAAATTGTATATGTCTATATAGCCTATTTGACAAAATGTATGGAAAACTCCGTGGATTCGATTTCATGTCATTTTAGCGTAACCAACGAAAAACGAACTGAACACAATTCCCGAGCGGTGGGGCTATATCGTTGCAAAATGGGCTATAACAAGGACTGGACTAATTAAAGGGTATTAAACTGCCTGGCAAGTCCCTCCTACTCATGGCAAGATTAGTAAAGCAGACACTGAGTGCAGTACCAATAACTTGAATGCGACCATACCCCATACCACAGTTCCTTATGTCTATCTGATTAGCAGCCTCGTGAGTCACGGATGGTCAATTACAAACACTTGTTAGAATCAAGTACTTTCGATTTGAGACGAATTTGGAAGCGAGCCGAGTGAGTTGACGTTTAGCGCTTAGCACGAGATGAACTCACCTTCAACGACAACACTGACTGGTATACTGCCAAAATTTCAACAGTATTTTTGGACGAATCACTAGTGAGCACACAGGCTTGTTGGAGTTGGAGTCGTTTCTCTACTCTAATATGCTCTCCTTCAAGTATCAAAAACCTGGTAAAAATCTGTGGATATCTATTGGGAGATGACTGGCTGTTCTAGCGCAGCATTGATTTGGGTTACGAGTGCCTTCAGACGAAAGAAGATCATCCGCGTCTGGCGTCGAGTGATGTCAGGGAGCTAACAGGTTTTTATAGCACATGAATGCGTCGAGTGACGTTCAACACCATGAAGGGAGGACGTATTAAACCTTTGCCGCAAACGATCCTTACGAGGGCTTATCAACCAACTCGCCGCCAGAGGTGGGATATGTGGCTTTGAAGGAGTGGCTGTATGTAAAAGGATAGACCCCTCGTTGGTACCGAGGTTCTTGATGCACCTCCGTCAGCAACTTATCTATCATGGTAGCTGATATACCATTCATCCACAGAAACCAACCAGCCTCCATCATGATTTCGCACAAATTGTATACACTTGAAATCATGGATTCCTATGTACGCGCCTAGACGTATTGGCGCATTGGACCAAGGGGATTAAATATTAGCTCGGAAGCTTGAAGCATTGTTCTGTCGATTGTGAAGCGCATCTTCCCCGGGCACACCTTAACACGAGGGAAAGCTAGTAAAGCAGGCGGAGATGGATGCCAAGTTACTTTTTTCGCGGTGGTGTCCTATTCTTGTGTGCATTGTACTTCAAGATTGCTTATTTGCATGGGTTTAACTTGTCGCCAGTGCTCTGTTCTCCCTCAGCGTCCAATTATCCTCAGGCGCCATAAGGCAGCAATGTACCACCCGTTCATTGAAAATTTTGCGCACAATAGTCGATATTCCGTTAATATTCGCTATCTCAGCCGCGTTCGCGGTTGTTCTATACCTCCTGCTTCAAAGAGCGGCATCGCTATGACTACCACTATGAATACATCTTTTAGCATGGTCGCCGCGTGCAGTAAACCGAATGTGAATCTGCATATCCCTCCCGGCTTGTCTACATGTCACGGGCGAGTTGTTGTATGTTTGGAGGTTTCAAGATCAGGTTGGACTTTTCCTGAGTGCACTTCACTTTCTTTCTAACTTTTGACCCCTAATTTCCACACCCAGATTTTCCTCAGAGATCTCCATCTGCGGACCTCCGTGAACGATTAAAGGCCAGATTATCACGAAGCTCACACTGCAATGATACCATCGCCGCTCTATCGCCGAATGGGAAAGTATTCACGTTGACTTCACAGCCTCCTTTCGAGCCCCAACGCACATGGGCGCTGAGACATTAATTTAGTGCTGTGCAGGCGCGTGGGCTTAAATAAATTAAAATGTCATGCTGTCTGACGTCTTGTAGGATGTCACGATTGGGGCTTTAAAGCTTACACTCAGTCCGGTCATACTTTCGTTCTCGGCCTATGCAAAATCAAATAGCGCTGGGGCGTTTGGGCTCTGACAGTGACAACTCAGTGCGTTCTTTGTGAATACTAGTTGGGTCCTTTCATTTCCTATCTAATTTCAAGGCGTTGACGACTACATCACGAAGTTCGTTATTTGAGCAGCTACGGCCGGTATCCCCTGGGAGATTCAACGGCAAGTCGAAGGGGCTGATTGGGCTACGCCAGAGTTTGCGGATCCTATAGCACGCAAAGCACAATATTTCTACGTATCTCGAAGTGCGTGGCAGCCTGTTCAAAAATCAACGTGGAATTGCAGATTATACAACTCACCCACCTGTCACTTGAAGAGAATGTTCTCGACAGGCAGACATAAAAAAAATCACAATCAGTACGCCTGAGGTATATCGCTTATCAGGAAACCCGTGATAAGGTGCTTGAAGGTTCTGCCTCGCAGCCATGCTGTGATCTTGACGATGAGCTAATAAGAAAGTTCGCATAGAAGCACCACAAATACAATCGTTCGCAGCGCGTGACCAGTCGCCTTACACCACGATTATGAAGTTCGAACGTTCAACACGGCTGCCAACTCGTTCAGCCAGAGATCTTCGCTTGCTCGGTAAAAACAGCGTGAGTGTCTGCAGCTTCCATTACATATATCACGACTCAGTTTGAAGACCGGTGGCTTCATGTGCACCTGCAAGTGTGCAATTGCTGCGCCCATCAATTGATTGGTTCCACGAGCCCAGTCCTAACCCTGCTCACGGTTACTAGTATCTGCCGGTTCAAATCGGCGGAATGATTTCACGATCGATCTTTAAACAACAGCCCGTGGACCTCTACCCGTCAAATTCGTGTAAAATCGTGCTACATTACACACGCTAGTTTAACCCAAAGGATGAGACATGAAACTTTCGGGCGCACCTCGCAGCCCAACGGGACAACACCGCCAGGCCAAAGGCTCAACGTTAACTCCAGACCCTCATCATGCGAAGGAACGCATTAAATTCAAGCAAGCACCGCATAAAACATTTGTATCCTGAGCATCATTGGTTGGGGGTCGTAAGTGCGGATTGGCTCGTAAAGTGTGATACAATAAGTAGTAGGGTATGGGTGATGCGCTGCGTCGACAAAGCACAGACCTGTTGATTTGGCGCGGACTGATCGGCTCGACACGGACTAGCTGAATTGATACAGATGGCATGAGACGATGGACGATGGACCGCATGAAAAAGAAGAAAAAAAACACAAAAAAACGAAACAAAAAAGAGCACGGGGATAACAGTTGCAGACAGCGAGACGAGCATGGGAGAGAAACGTATGATTGGGGTGTGGAATAATCCGATTGGATGGTTTGCATTAGATGATAGAAAGAAATTTGACCGGATGATAATCAATAGCGAAAGCCACCGCAGACCCAAGACGAGAAATAGTAAGACAATGGAGTGCAGAGAGCAAGGACGCCAAACAAGGAAGCGTAGCCACATGAATGCGCAGGAATGTCAACATTTATCTTCTCGTCGCCAAGAGCATTCACGATATTTTCGGCCACCGCTGTAATGGACATGTGATTACTCCCCAACTTCCATGTCTTCCTCCTTCATGCCAGTCGAGGACGCACTGCGGTGGTCAGCAGCAGCATCAACTGCTTCTCTTAACTCCGCATCTACATCTGCATCACCTTCGCCGTCCGCATCTGGATCTGTGTTGGGGTCGGAGTGGGGAGAAGGAAGGTGTTGCGCTGAGAGGTGTGTGTCAACTAGGGGGTGATAGAATGGAGCAGGTTTCACCCACCAGAGGACACCGCACCCCGTCGTCTTCGTCCAGGGTCTTCGTCATCTGTAGTCTGTAGAGTAGCGATTGCAGGTGGGGAGGGAGGGTCACGATTGCGATCTCTCTCACGGTCCTTTGCAGACCCACCACCGCGTTTCTTGTCCTGTAAAAGTACAGGCGCCACGAAAGACGCTGAGCTTGGAAAGACCTGCGTCTGCGTCTGTCTCTGCGCCCCAGTGATCGGACCCACGGGAATGGTATCCGTACGGTGCAATCGAGCTGCACTGGCGTTACTACCGCCAGCCACATTTGCATCGGTCGTTCCCCGCCGTTCTACACGCTTCATTTTTTTTCTGCAGCGGTCGCACACGGTACCAGGCCCCTCTGGTCCAGGCCCCCATTTTTCGACACACTTGTTGTCTTTGTAGCGACCTGGTAAGCCACACTGGCGGCAGATGCGTTGGCCGATAGCGTTAGTGGGGGGAAACGAAGTGGTGGGGGGAATAGCAGGTGGGGGAACTGGTGCGATGGGAGTGACAATGGCGTTAGGAGGTGTTAGTGGGGAGCCATTGTGAGCTGGCGCTACGTCATCAACTGAAGATCCGTGTATTAAAAAGGGACGCACTAATATTTGCGCTCGACCCTGGTTTGCCCTTCTTTTGAGGGGCGCCAGTAACGGGAGGGGCAAAAATATGGGTTTGATAGGTCCTGAGCTCGCCAGGCTGATCTAATGGGCCTACGGGAATACCCCTCGACTGGTGAGCAGCCAAAACTGCACGAGGAGACTGTGGCTGTTGGTCACGAGCATTCAGAACGCTCCTTTCATCAGTGGCAGCGTCAAGGAGGAGATCCTCGATGTCCTGCGAAGTAGCACGGACACTAGAGTGGCTGCTGGAGCGAGAGTGAGATTTATGAGTAGGTTGAATGGTGAGATGGTGGTTAAGATGTTGAATCTGAGGAAGCTGTTGGTGATGGGGATCGATGTCAGGGATACGTCCGCGTGACATGGAGGTAGCCTGGGGAAAGTGAGGAGATAGATAGGTGGTATGAGATAAAGCTTACGGAGAGGGGGGGCCTGTGGTCATAATCGCCACGTTCGTTACGTGGTCGTTTGGATGGAGGCTGGGGTTGCGCGATGAGATAGGAAGGGTCATCGAAGCTGCCTGAGCGAGGACGAACACCACGGGTGGATGGTGGAGGAGGGAGTGGGCCTGGAGGGAGTGCAGCAGAACTAAGTGACGATGATGTGTAGCGATGATGAGATCGATGGTATGAACGGGGTGGTGGTTCTACAGTGATGCTGGGATTGGCAGAGTAAGGGCCGTGATCATGCTGGATTTGATTTGGGATTGGGGTTAATACAAGATGGCCGCCTGCATCTCTAAGGATGCGCTGAAAACCAGCACGTGCGTCTGCAGCACGGGATTCGATGGCAGCGAGGTATTTATTGAGTTCTTCGTACGATTCGAGAACAACGCGTCTGCGTGCTTCTGCCTCGTCTCTCTGTCTATCGGCATGGGCTACACGTGCCTCTGCTTCTTCGATGACACGACGGGCCTCGCCTGAGAGGGGAGCACCGTTGACGGTTGCAGCCTGAAATTCTGCTAAGAGACGCTCTGCTTTTTCTAAACGTTTCTTTGTGTTGGCGAGTTCTTTTGTGAGCCTGTCATTGTCACAGTATGAGTTGTGAAGGAGATGTGCGAGCTGAGCATTGGAATGATTGTTTATTATTCCATTGGGTGAGGGTAGGGGAGGGGAAGTCATGGGAGGTTCTGCAGACATGGTATCGCGTTAGTGGGGGAAGAGGAGGTCCATGATGGGTTTCATTATTATTGGAATGTGGGTTGATAAGAGTTGTTTCCCTGTCGGTGAACACGCCTTCCCTGTCACACTTTTTGTTGGTCACTTGTCACCACTTCCCCGGTGGCAGTCTCGGCCGGGTTAATCTTGCGTATAGCATCATGCCCCGCTCAACTCCCAGAACAAACGTTGCCGACGCACATCATTTCTTAATAAAGTAAAACCCATTTACCTAATTCGGTTCTTGACGCCATGGACCCCGGTCACTCATTTCATCCCGCCAAGTTCGTGCGCCTCCTTGAAGGTTCGGGGTCTGCCTCGTGTCGGCGCTCACCTACCACCACCGCGGCCCCCATATCTCCAATCCTGTCAATATATATAATATCATATAATATAATATAATATAATATTTTATGTATACCCTCCCGCGCTCCTCGGTATCCCGCCTCGTGTAGCGGATACTCCCGATATTCCCGCCCTAACCCGTCGGTCTCTCCCAAGCTCCTCGGCAGTAACACACGAGGCAGACACGAGGCGACGCACCGCCCATCCCGCTTCCACGTATGTTCTATGTTTACACCCGCCCTTGATCACTCTCCGGTCCGTATCCTTCTAATATTTATTCCGCACCCCTACAGCATGCCCGACGAATTCAAGAACTCAACTTAAACTTTGTTTTCCACCTCTCTTTTCGCTTTTTGCCTCGTTTTTTTCTTTGCCAATTTCATCTAACCCGTGCCTGGCAATATCCTTCGTCTCCAGCGTTACCCCCCTTCACTACCCCCAGCGGTCCGTTCATACCAGTGTATTCACCACATGCTCATCCTGATTTCCGGTGTTCATGACCTCATTCATATCCAGACTTGTATCCGGCATCTTCTAACCGGCACAGCATATCGCTCTAGACGCCAGGAACTACAATGTCCAATCTCATTTTTTCCTAGCTCGTGTCCTCCTCGAGGTTCCGTGAACTGCGTTCTCCGCCAAATTCCCGACGTCCTCTGACTACAATGCCGTTCTCGACTTATCGGCGGCTGTGTCACAGCTGATCCTGCGTAACGCAAGTAATTTTCAAAATCCGTAATATACTAGCTTCGATTCTCACTACTGCGCTCGTCGGCGATAAAATCTGCAGTGTTTTTTACTCGAGGTACTCTATGGGGAACACCATCCTCAAACCTCGGGTTGTTCATCCCCGACACATTCAATCAGTTACGCTGTCTTTGAAAATGGTTAGCCTCAGATGAGTCCCACAGCTCTAGCCTACAGCTTCTACCGTTCTGGCAAGTTTCCCTGCACCAAATCATGCCGGCGAGGTTGTGTTCTTGAAGCTTTCCGTAGTCCACACCATTCACTATAAGGAATAGAATCGCCATAGCTTGCCCTTCGATGCGGGTCCCGTTAAAAATATGAAATGCCGTATGTGCTATGTATTCATATGTGTAGGAGTCTAGCGGCGGCCGTACGCAGCGGACAAACTCAGCAAGCCAGAGTTGTATTGTTTTCCTGCGATGCGCGGACTTATGATCCAATCCGTCTCGATATTCTGCTTCTAATCGTCTGATGCTGCACTTGCAGCTTCTACGCCTATTCTAGTGAACCTTCAAGTCTAATGCTTAGGGGGCTAGCGGCGTCCGTAAGCAGCAGTCGGATCTGGAGTCCTGAAGTCTATCGCTGATATATGCACGGGGATCTGGACGACCACAATTCATCTCGCTTCTACGGCAGTTCTACATAGTGGTAGGGCATACTGAGAACTAGCGGCTTGGCGTGGCTGCACCTTCAAGCTACCAGCCCTATAGGCGACATGGCTGATAAATTCTACGCCACTCAAGAATACGACGATCTTCACGTTTTCCCTCAAGTTTTGCTATGCGCGTGCTGCATGCGAACGGCAGGAATTTGCTGGCGGTTACATTGATTCGATGACCACGTCTCGGTCTTGCTGGTAAGCCCCGGGCGCTCCTGATGAACTCAAAAACAACATCTCATCGGGACCGCGGTTATGAACGCCATCCACCTGACGAATACCAGCACGCAGTGCCGACCGGTATCCAATCTCTTGCCTATGATTTTGATGATATCGATGTCTTTGCCGATCTTGACGCCTCACCTCCCGTGAAGATGGTTCCATATTGATCACGACGTGAGTGCATATCAATCTAACTTAAACGGGTGCATCTCAGCTGACTTGCATTATTCTGAATTCAGCGGGATCCAGTGCACCCCGAGTGAAAAGCCATTCTGGTACACGCACGCACGCACCGCATGCACCAAGCCTCCGACATCGTCGCTACTTCTCTGAATCTGTTCTCGTAAAATCCTGGTGTTTATTCAACCTGAGGAATTACGAGATTTTATAGTTTCATGTCCCTAGTTTGGGACTTGCGCAGTTTCCTTGGGGTCGCGCCCGGGTAGCAGCCAAACTCGTCTCAACGTATTACCCCACGTCAATCATTTTTTATTCCTTCGGGCTTCTCTTGATAGACCTCGATGTAAAGCGCGCCCCACTCAAACGAATTTCGAAGGGGTGTAGGGTTTTAGACGCGCTCGTTATTGGCTCATGTCTTTGATCTCGTTTAGGCTTTTTGTGGGGAATAATTGATTCAGATGACGTTGAAATGGCGTTGAATACATCCCACTATGTACGTACGTTGCACCCACCCTTCACCCCAAATATGCCACATCTAAAAACGACAATCCTAACCGCGAACATCTTCGCCCAGTATGGCATAGCACATGACCCCTGAGCTCGATCGAGGATCACAAAGCTCTACTAAATCCATCTACTTGCCCCCCACCCGCATTTGCTGTGCCTTCTATCTATATACAGCATCCACTTAGCCAAGATATGCGACAGCACCGCAGGCTCGCCTTCTTCGTTCCTGTAGCAAACCCATTTCTCCTCATCTTGGCAAACCCTACGCTGCCATGCACATCAATATGAACACTCCATCGCCGCATGCGCATTGCATGAAAGTAATATAACGCAACGACAACGCTTTCCCGCTTTTGGCGCGCCGTGGAGCCCAATCCATATGCAATCACTCAAAGCCTTCATCTTAACTCACGCTCCCATCACTGCCAATGCCATAAGTGAGTTCATATTCAGAAGCCGCATGGCATTACGTTTCATCCCGCGACTTAACGCTCAGAATGGTTCATTGCTTGTTCGGGAAGGCTTCGTTATCAGCCCATGCCATTGAGCGTTTTTTTGGTTTTGGATTTTTCGAATCCCTTATGTACTCTGACGTGCCAACGTGCACGCTGGTTTTGTGTCTGGGCTGGGGCCCCGAACATGACGTCGTTTGCCTCGTGTTCGGCGCATGTACGCGAACTGGGCCGTGGCCCGTGGTGATGAGCGCTCGTGCTCGATGGCGGTGTTCCTTCCCACCGCTCGTCTGCTTCTGTGTTATCTGATCGGCTGTTGCTGCGTGCATTGTGCGTTGGTGCTGGGCGATTCGCGGTCGGATCTTGGGATTGGCTCTGGCGCTGATATCGTAGCCTGGACGATTGTATCACGCTAGCTGGAAGGATTTAAATGTGTTTGAAACGATGGAATTCAGAGCTTCGTCGCGTCACAGTCCTATGAACTTACTAGTATGTCTATGGATTTATTCAAAGTTTATGATGTCCACTTGTCTCACCCCAGATCCAAATAAACGAAGAACACTTCCGAAGAAATCGAATCGACGAGTAATACAGCTCTCATCAAGTGACCTCCGGATGGCCAAGAAGCCGTCCTCCCGATGACTTTTCTAACACGATATAACCGAATGAAGAAGCTCGGCTGACGACCAGTTCTGCCCGATTGAGAATCGAGATGTATACGTCCACTTCCTAACTTTATCATGTCGAGGTCTTGAGGCTGACGGGACGCCATCCGTTAGTTTTTGTGGTAAACTATGGTAGAATGGGAAAGGGGCTGGATGGATGGTAGTCCTCGGCGGGGATGCGTGCCGTATCCCGCCCTAACATCACCGTATTCGCTGGCATCTTGTCACTCGCTTTCCCAGAGAGATCCCTTCTGGACATCTTAGCTGCCATCCATGCGCCGAAAAGAGATATATCCCCCTGTCAAAACAAAAGGGGCTCCAGTTGACCGTGCCAAGTGACAGCGATTCATGATGGCAGTACTAACGATGGGCCATCCACCCGCCTTCGCTTTCCTTACTCGGGTGCAATACGCTATGATAGGTTGTTTCATTTATTAAAATTTCCTTTTGCTTCTTTGGTTCTTGCTAACTTGACTAATTGTTGTCCTCGATGGGGCGTTTTTGCGCCTTTGTTCTTGTTCTCGTGATTCATGGCAGTTCAGCCGCTGAATGTCCGCCGGTTGGCTGTACGACCATTTTAGATCGATGCAGTACGTTTGGGCGGTCAAGTACTGCATGATGGCGTATTTACGAGGCGGGTATGTCTTGTTCTTGTTTTGCTATGTTCGGTTCGGTTGCTTGATTGTTTTGCGGTCGCTGAGCTTTCTTTCTTCCAGGTCAGTGGCGCGGTGGTTGGTTGATTTTCGTGTTAGACTGTTTTGTTTTTGGTCACAGGTTCCGTGAGGCTAGTTCTGCGATAGATGATGATCAGAAGATCTGCCGATACCAATGTCTGTTCTTTGTTCATCCGACCCTCTGATGAAATCACGATTCGGCAAGTCATGCATTTCTGAACATAGTAATGAAATAGCTAAACAAATTATCGAATGCAGATTGATTCCAAGGCAAAGTATCAAGCTCCAACACACCAATGATTATCAAAAGATCTACGGTTAGATACCCATGTCCGAGTCCGCTCTTTGTCATTCCTCCATGATCACATCATGATTCACATGGCGAGCCACGTACCGTTGAATAAAGTAATCAGCGACAACCGTTTCATGCAGTTTCATGCCAACACATACGGTGCAGCTAAACCCGCCCAAGAATAAAACCCCCGGCCTCCCGCAATAGGCTTGCGTGATGACTGCGGTCCTGAGCGCTCCACTCCACCCGTCTCGCATGTCGTGCATGTTCTGGATCTTACATGCACGCTGGGATAAATCTGCGTCGACGAGCCTCGTGTTTTGCGCGTGTTTCACAAGATCGTACGCCACGTCCCAGGACTACCTCGTGTCTTCCACTACCCAGGCCCTGAACATCCCGGGCAACGTCGTTTGCCCCTTTCCTTGCCAAGGACTCCTAATGTAGAGCTCGCGGGAAACTTGGGTCCTAAATTGAGATATCCAATGAGATCGCGCCGACGAAACGTTAACAGGCAGGTGATCTTCCAGCGAACAGCGCAGTACTGCCAGTGTGCACCGTCTTCCGAGTCGCGAGTTCGACCCACGGTTGGATTAGGGGAGGGGAGCTGGAGATCAGTTGACCAATCACTCGTCCATTCAGAAATTAATGAGAGTTTCTTGATTAATTTGGACGTCATAGATTTTCATTTGTGTCTTATCTGCTGGGTTTGTAATTGAAAATCGCTCTCGCTTGTCTATGTCCTCGGCGAAGCAGTCCCGTTGACAAGTTGATATGACAAGTCCCTGAATAACCCTGAGCTCGTCGGCCAAAGCGGCTCGTCGAACAAGGCATTGGCAGCGGCGCAGGATCTGTTAGTAACAGTGTCGGCCTTGCCAGCGCGGCGTGTCAGTGTCAACATCGGTCAGGTACGACATCGCTGCCACAGCGGAAGAAATCCGTTACGGCCGTATTGAGTTCTACTTTCGCTTGTTATCATGCCTTATCAACCTTGTTCGCGTTCGGAAGACTATGTGAATGTACAATAAGTACCTGTGCCCTGTACACTAAATTAAGCAAATTATACAGCAAAAAATCGACCTATCTCAATCACGCCATCGCTCATTCAACGTCAACCGCTAATAAAATCGGTCGAGCCCCAAAATTCATCAGGCTCAAGTTGCTCCATCAGCTCATCCACCAGGACGAGCAGATAAGGGATGTCGACATCTTTAACGACGCCGACGCCATCAGGATACCAGATCTTCCTCTCCTCATAGGCCCACTTCCATCGCTGCAGATAATCTCTGATCAGAGCCGAAGTCGACCACGTGGTGATAGGAAGGACCCACCAGATATCGGATCAGTTCCTTGTCCTCAGGCATGACTTGTTTCCACTCCTCGCTTTCGTGGCTCGTGCAAAATATTCGATATGAATCTAGGGCGTACCGGCCCACGCCTGGAAAATGTGAGATGGGTGTTGGCGGATATGGTATGGTCATTTTGCGGGTCCCTTTAGGGGACCCATAATTTTTGCGTTTTCTTGGATTCACATAAGATGGCGTGGTGATTTTTAATCTCGCAGAGATTTCTAAGCGACACTTAGATGGCCGAAGAATGTCAGTAGGAGGGTCATCTATATATCGCTGGGAGATCTCTTTCAGCCATGCTGCCCGTTTGTTGTACAGGCCAAGCGGTCGCAGAATATTCACGAGCTCGTCATCATCAGCTTATTACGAGATGACCGTCATCAGCGTTCGTAATAGGATCTAGAAGCTGGAGCTTACCCTCGATCATATCCCGAGGGATTGGCCAGCGGTCCATGAGTTTCCAAAAGACTGGGATAGCATATCGACCAGTTGTTACGTTCAGCAGTTTGACGGCGATCAAGAGCTGCCAAGGATCATCAGAAACAGCAGCTGAAATGGTACAAATTAGAAATGCTGTAAAGACACGTAGGAGAAGAAGTACCCTGTATCAAGATTGGTTTTGCGTTCGCGATGTACCCGATAAGATCATTGAACAAGTCTTGACGGTATGTCGGAAACGTGGACATATTCTTGTGTGTGAAGAGGTCCTCCGACGGAAAGAAGGAAGGAACCCATGACTTGCCAGATTGTGTGACATTGGAAAATAATTTCAGTGTAGTGCGATCTGGGCTAGTTCTATGGATGACGTCCGATTTTTGCGTTGCTACCTTAGGTGTAGCCTTTGATTTACTAGATATAGCGGTAGACTGGTGGGGTGATACGGCAGAAGGCACTACCTTGCGGCGTTTTCGAGGTCTGGAAGATGGTGTGGGGAGCGTCAGGGTCTGGAGTGTAGACCGAGCTTCATCAGGCATAGGTGTCGAGAAGCATCTGGTCTTCATCTCCACATCCGATGGCTTGTCGTCCTTCGCGGGTAGCTTGCACTGGTGAGTAAGAACAGGTTCAAGCTTGCGCGTCTTTTTCGTCTTCTTTGATACCTCTAGTGATTCATCGTGCGTCGACAGCGCAGACTTGACAACAATCTCTACCGCATCAAGTAGTTTGCGAGGACCTTTGCGTCCGCATTGATCGGTGGAAACAGCCTTGCCTGAGGGCGTGAAGTAGATAGAAGACTTTCCTGTGGGTACCTGCTGCTGATAAGATTCACTCCTGAGACGATGAGAGACATGCTCCTGTGAGGTATTCTTCGAAGTTCGAGGCTTTCTGACAGTCACAGGAAGACAGTCACTGTTTTCAGGCAAGTGCTTCCTCTTCAACGAAAGAGCGGTCTGGGGGGTATAAGCATATGAGCGCAGAAGCTGAGAAAAGGTGCTCATCGATTGCGCAAGAGATAGCGGTGGAATATGGTGGACCAGGGTGATGGACCGGGTGGACCGCTGGACTGTTGGTGGCGTCACAACCGAAAAAGGCAAAGTCAGGTATAGTGACTCGGCTTGGGGGAGAAGGGGGGTCGGGGTGCAAGCGCTCCTGTTCGTCAGAAGCCACCACATCAGCGTAACACAACCAGTACTTGTCTCGAACAATAATCACATCTTTTATTCTTTCATCTCTTTCTGATTTATATCTCTTTCAGTTCTTGCATTCATTTACAAGAGCACGCCCGTCTACCAATTCAATTCTTATCTATCAACCAGTCCGGACTATTTCTTTCATTCACATCTTTTAATGCCATCAAGGAAGAATCGAAATGCAACCCGTCAATCAGCTCATACTCCTGTTAATAATTACTCTCCTGCTATCCTTCCGGTCGACTCAAATTCTCCACCTTGGTCAACGGAACAGTCTCCCCTTCTCGAGCCAGACAGACCACCAGATTCCCCTATCATTCACATCAATCTCGAACTTCCTCCAGTCATAACAATGGCAGACGAAAGTTCACCCATCAAACATGAGGGTGGTCTTCTTCTGGCAACCCCCGAGTCTCGTCCCTCACCTGTGCGCTCGGAGGTTAAGCTTCCTCCAACAGGAGATGATTTTACGTTCATACCAGGAGCGCTGGGCCACACGCGGTCTCCTGTACTTGCTCGGTGAGCAATATTTCTTTGTTTGTCTCTGCAGGTCCATTTTTGGGGTGCCGCAGCTCTTTCATACTTCAGGGAAGCGCCCCATGTACACGGCATGCTGTTGATATTGTACCCTCGCCTTGATGCGCCCCATCAGCTTTCCTGTGTCGTGACATATTCAATCGACAAGTATAGTAGATCACCACGTGCACCTACATTCTGTATATTGTCTTCTCGTTCGTTTCCCCACTGCTTTCCTTCATTAGACACAAAAAGGCAAGATAGCTGAGATTCCACTCTTCTAGTGAGCCAACCATGCTCGAGAACTTCTCTCGGACTGTGCGCAACTACGTGCCTACTTCCATTCCTGTTCCTGCCTCTGCACCCTCTCCGCCGCGGGTATCGAAACCTCTTTCTTTTGGTAGCTTCATGGCCCCTCCTGGTCCTTCGAGTCTGTCTCCGCCAGATCCAAAGATACCTATTGTTTCTCCGACCACCAGGAAACCTCTTGGCGTTGGTCTAATTAGAAATCAGCAGACTTGGCGAATGAGATCAGGCGCCCAACTTGACTCAGCAGACGTCGACGAAACTGCTACCTTCGGCTCTGACGAGGAGGACTGTGAAAGCTCGTTTTCAGGAGATCAACCCCTGACAACTTACCCTACGGCTGCAGAAGGCGACTCTATCATGTGGTCCCGCTGGGACACCCTCATTGAGAACAGTTCGAGGCCTCGGTAAGCTACATAATCTCTCAGGAAAAGACAGTTTTGTAACAGACGTTACATCATTCAGGCGTATACTCTTACTTGGCTACACCACTGGCCTGCAGATTTGGGACTGCACTATCTTGGGATCAGTGTCCGAGATCCTGAATCTTACTGATTATCCCTTTGGGTCTGTCACCTTTGCTGGTGTACTTGTAGCCCCGCACCCCTCCAGAGAGCGTGACTATGACGGTTCCAGGCCTCTGATTGGTGTAATGTGCGTTTAATTTCATGCTGGTATGACATCCGCCTCTGATATTCGGAACGTGCAGTTCTAGGTCGAAAGACAGGTCAATGATGTCTATTTATTCATTGCGCGCTCATAAGGTCCTCAAACATCTTCCATTTGTTAACGTGGCAACCTTTACTTCGAGCGCACATTTCATTGTTATTGCAAGTATCTGACTTATCCATCAATAAGACGATGCTGACTATCGAACGACAGAGTACCACAAATCCACCAACTCTACACATTCTTTCTTCAGCATCCCTTACAGAGTTACATACTATTTCTTCGCTTTCTATTCTTCCTTCGTACACAACAATTCCATATAAAGCCAATACCAACAACATTGTATCATTAACAACGATAGACTCCATCAACACCAACCACGCTTCTCATGACTACCCCGCCCCCACATTTGCTCTTTCTCATCGCATCTTGGCATATGCTTCCCCGCCTCCTAGAGCAGACTCTCATGTTGGAGCTGTTTCTCAACCTCGTACGCGCCTGCACTCCCCGTCAAGCACCCTTGGAATATCTCATGCTACTGCACGCAAGGTTGGGGGGACTGTCCTTAGCGGGGCGAAGTCCCTTGGTGGAATTGCATATTCCGCTGCTGCAGAGTATGCGAAATCTCGCGCGGGCGCGGGAGATCAATCACGCGTTGCTCAAGGGCAGTCATCCGTGATGAGTGGCGTCAGTAACCTCTTCTTTTCACGGAGCGCCCCTGCTGCGAGCAGCGGCCATTCGGACCCCACCGAAGTTACGTCTCCGTCGTCGGGGCTATTTCCAAATACCCAAGATCGACAAGAGGGGGCGGATTCTTCGACGTTATCGTCAGGTTATCATATTACGGTACTGGATCTGGGTTCCCTTTTGGCTGGAGACAGTCCGTCTGTACGCATCATTTCCGAGTTCATCGCATTTAAGCATCAGCCCGTATCCTCTCTGAATTTCACCCTCGACGGGACCTCCTTGTTAGTATCTCCTAGGGACGGGCAAGCTATTCGCACCTTCCAGATTCGGCCCACGCCGAGTGTTTTACTTCCCGTCTACTCCAAGAAGTATGCTAGCGATCAACCCGCGCTCGTCAGTCGACAATTCAACGCTGAACCAAGTTCACCGTGGCACATGTACAATCTACGCAGAGGTCGAACAACTGCCGTCATTGATGGGACCGATATTTCGCCGGATGGGAGGTGGGTCGCTGTCGGGACTAGGAAAGCGACAGTACACGTCTTTGCTATCAATCCATATGGCGGAAAGCCAGATTTGCGAAGCCATATGGAGAACAGGGTTCGGAATACAGACGAAGCCGTAAGTAGACGTTCTTTTCCTGATCCGTTTAGTTTGCTTATATTGTATCAGCATGCCCCGTTGTCCGTTGAATTGTCGTCGCTTGTGCGTCTCAGATCCGTAAAGGCGTCCGCTCATAGCGGCATCAGGCCGGGAATTACCTTTACGTTCCTTCCTAGCGACACACCGTTGCCTGCCAGCCTCCAGCCTCCCCCTTCTGCCATCACATCATCTCCCAGCACGTCTTCGAGTCGTTCTGATCTGCCTTCTCCACTTCGGGCAAGGAAGACTGCCAACTTTCAGGATCTTCTTCTCTTTGACCCCTCTGATGGCGTACTATCTTTACGACGTATCATGCTTGAACAGCGTCCTCGCGATACGGGCGCATTTTCATATACATTAGCCAATTTGCCAACGAGCATGTCGCTTCCTGGTACTAGCGCCGCTGGTCGTCTCAGCACATCGCCACACAATCGTGTCGGCGTCGCATCGACCAAGACTTCTGGCCTAACTCAAATGATGTTAGAATCTGCCAGCGAATTGCATGGGCGAGATACCATGGTCGCTACTTGGCAGCTTAGACGACACCGAGATTGGGGCGAAGTCAAACACGTGCAGCATTTGAATGCGAGGTCTCCAGGACGAACGCCTATTGCAAAGTATGCGTTTCTGTCTACAAAGTCTCTTTGATGCTGACATGCTTTTAGCTCCCTTGCCTATGCAGAACTATCTACCTGTTCCAGGTCACCGAATGTGGTTCCTCGTCTCATCTATCTCGCCCACCAATTCAACTTTTACACTCTGGGTGAAGATTACCACGCTCTTATTCGTCGCAATCAACTAGACATAACAGGGACCAAGATGGATGTGCGCAAGGAGGTAGAAGTTAGTCCATATTCTGCAGGCACTGGAGAATCCTTTGTCGAGGGATTTTCGCCTCGTGATATGGGACGAGTAGCATCTTCCTTTGACGAACCGATAGCGTCTGCCATATCTGCCGATATGGAGTACCCGCGTTCATCTCGGTCTCTCATCCCCATGCTCCCAAACGGGGCAGGTCTGAAGCCACGGTCGTTCAAGAACCCCATCCCTATCCGCGCAATGACGTCGAATATCGCCGAAGGCGTCGGAGAAGGCTTTGGTCGCATCCGAAGAGAAATCAGTCGAGTTCGTTCACCACAGCCTGTGCCTCAACCAGAGGGCTTATCAGCGTCCGTTCCTCTTGAGTTTGACGAGCATGACGAGGATGTGGTGTTCCAGGGAATGGAACGAGAGGATGACGTTGTGGATGACAATACATCCCGGGGCGGAGACGCCACAGACCCTTCAATTGATACACCCCCCACCGATGAGCCGTGCGATGAAGGCACAGAGTTATGGCATGGTTGGACAGAGGAGGATAAGCTCGCAGTGGATGAAGCAGAACAGTTTGACGATGTCGTCGGATTTTTAGACGAGGAGCAAACGCCGGCGATTCAAGCGGAGCAAAGGAGGGCGAACAGGAAACAGCTTTGGTAGCCATCACGCGTTTGCGGTGCTGCGCTTCCTGTTGCTTACTACCTACGTTTGAAATCTGTACTATCTGACATGTAACACGCGGTATGTGACACGCGGTCTGATGGAATGAGTGAACTTTGTTTGCAATCCAAGATAAATTGCTACGTGGAAACATGAGATGCTCTGGGTGATATCAAGATACACGTGTTGGTATGTATGTAGTGACCATAAGCAGCGACCAACGAAAGCTTGACAAGAAATGAAATTAAATGTATGTGCATTATGAACGACTTGAAACTGGTCCATTCTGCCTCACGACCGCGCGACCCGAGGTGTCACAGGGGAATGCAGGCCGTAGGGCTGTGGAAACCCGGGAATCTGTGCAGGAGCGAACGTAGGCCGGGTTCGACGGTCTATAAAGGTATTCCGTGGGGTGCGATAGCGACGGGCCGAGATGAGAAGGTGGACGGGGCCGGGGATAGCTATAAGAAGTAGTTTTCCGGGTTGGGGAAGGCGATCGCGACCAAAACGAGTTGTTCTGCGACCCTGATCCACCGAGATGATTAACCTCCTTATGTTCTTTACTGCAGCCCTCATAGACATCCATTGCGTACTGGGAATCATCGTCGGAAAGATCGTCTTCTGATTCTTCCGAGTCTGTTGCGGGCGGGGAGACCAGTGATTGGCCGTGCCCAAGCATTTCCGAGGGGAACGGTGATTGGTCACATGGGCCACGCCCATCCATGTCAGCCAAGTGGCCCGCAGACAGTCTCGTGTGATTCCGCCAGTGGCGACGCATGTTTGAATTGACGTTGAATTCACGACCGCATCCTGGATATGGGCACTGATAAGCTAAAAGTGGACAAGTCAGCTAGTGTCTTCGTGGGCTGTTGGATACGAATTGAGAAGAAATGATGCAACGAGGCAAACACGATTTAACTTGAAGACGGACGAGTCCGAGATAATCAGATATAAACGTACGTTTTGCTCCCGTGTGCGTGTTTACGTGGATCTTCATGCTGCTGGGGCGATTGAATCGCTTGCCGCAATGAGGACACTGGTGCTTCTTACCGCGTCCTTCTCCATGGAGCATTGTGGTTAGATGGTCCGATGATTTTAGGTAAGGTCTCCTGCCGTCATGTGTCATGACGGTGGAAGCAGAATTCGGAGGGTCTGATACAGAAAAGGATAATACGGAAGACGAAGGCTGAGGTCTGGGTTCTACGTGGTGTTGGGTTGGACTAGCTAGAGTGAAGGCATCGTCCCGCGGAATTTGGGAACTATAAAGAGGACCAGGGGACCTATGCTTGTGCCGATGTTGTGACTGCCGAGGAGGCACGAAGGCAGCCATAGAAACCCGGAAAACCGGTGTCGATCCATTTGCAATTCCCGCGCCTGATTTTCCCTGAGAGGAATTTGTTGCACGAGTCCGCAGCTTGGTGCTGGAAGCGATATGCTCGAGTGAGGATGAGAGAGGGTCAGCTCGGAGGACATTGAATGAATAAGTTGTGGGAGGACCGTCTGAAACCTGTGGGGCGCGATAGGATAATTGACGATTTGGAGCCGAGTCTGAACTTGTACTGGATGGGGGTGGGGATGGGAGACTACGAATTGCTGATGCATGTTCTAAAGCGGAATCACCCGTACGATAGGGCTTTGATGCACGGTGACGAGATGTGCTGGTACCGTCGCGAACATGATCCTGGTGGATATGAGTGATGGCGCGTATACAGCTGGGTCTGCAGACTCACATCTCTTGGTGATAAATCAGTGTCCTGAGACGAGGTCTGAGTGCGGATTGAAATTTCTGAAAGTTGAACAAGAGTGAGCCAATGTGGAGCTGAAGATGGAAAGATGCATACCGGGGAAGATGTCGCGTATGCTAGGGAGCGGAACACTCTGGTGAGCCATAACTTGTAAGACTGCAGATGCGCAGTCAAGGGTACCTGCAGTGGGCTTTGGGGGTTAAAAGGATTTGAAGCGATATTTATATATAAACGGATGAACCTGAAATGGGTGATGAAATGCGGTGTTCTAAAGATGGACCGAGCGCGCGCTTTGATGCGAGCACCGAGGATTGGCTCAATAATGGACATTACCGTGGACTATGCGACCGCAGCAGGATGCCCTGGTAATCCTAGAAAAGAGGATCAAATAACGGGAATCAGAGAGTAACCCGCAAGCTGACCGGGAGTGGTGTTCGGATGGGCTGCGGTGATGGAGTGCCTATAGGAGTGAAAAGATTAGCCTTGCCATGTACAGAAACGGACGTTTATTATCTGCTGATCATGTAGACCCAATTTTAATATAAATTCATCCTGTTTCTAGTTGAAAATACTCTTAAGAACCCTCCTGAAAATCTCTCTTTTTTGAGTCACTATATTAAATCGGCCGCCGGTCACCCTTTTCGTAAGTAAATCCGCCTTACCGCACTTGACTTACCGCATTATTATATACGATGATCTTTTCCCCTTTCTGACCACCAACCCTTGACTTGTCCGCCGATCTTATCGTCGACTGAGAATGTAACAGTCCTATCCTCAATTGGCCCTCCACTGACATGTACAGTGGGCCATAGATCGTGGTCTCCTTACGTCTTGCAGCAACTCTCCGAGGTCTTACCGTGCTTCTCATCCGTGGACATAGCGAGTCCTTCGGCACTCCATTCGCTCGCCAAACTCATCCGTCGATGCCCTCCGTATCACTTTTAGAGTCTCTGGTGTTCTAGAGGATCTCTTGACTCATCCGCGGTCCTGCGGACGCAACATGCCTCCTTCCGAACTACTTGCGCTCTAAGCGGATTCTTGGTCATGCGACTGGCACGTTGGATTGGTCAATGGATTAATAGCACCACATAGCCTCCATCCACTCCTCAAAAATAAAAATAATTAGTCCCGTTCCTCTATAAATTAAACTATCCCCACCCACTGCGACGCTGATTTTCGGATTGGCGCGGCAGCTTTCCCTCTTATGTTTTGCCATTGTGGGAAATCGCCGTCAAGATCGACAGGGCACATGGTTGCCGCCGGTTGGATGGCCGGATTGTCGCTGCGGTTAATTGCGTTATCGTTACCCTACCCATGAATTTTCCCCGATATGCAGAATCACATCCCAGATCAGTGGGAAAACCCATCACTGAACCCATTCAACACCATGTGCTACAACATACTTTTAGCACTTGGCTCCAGATCGGCACCGCTTTAGTAAACCACGAGCGTTAGGCTTCCTATTTAAAGTGTAGAATTACTCTTTCGAAGACCGTGAAACATGCGCAGACAATAAGCTATCCACAAAGTCTGCAAACGAATCACAGACTTCATCGGGTGCATGCACCCCTTCCTTGATTTCATCCCCTGCTCGGTATTTTCCTGTCTTCACTGAGAATCCGCATTAATAATCGCTTGGCACGGCAAATTATAACAAATCATGTCAATACCTAAGATCCTCCATAGACACAGCTCAATGGCCCCACCACCAAGGTCGGTTTGCACATCGTCGCCAATCACCGCGATGCGCCCTTCAGGATCGTGACCCTCGCAATCGAGGCTCTCAATCACCGTTTCGAAGAATGCCCTACTCGGCTTTCCAAGCACCTCCGCTTCCCTTTCTGTCCCATTTTCAAGCGCGGCGACAAATGGTCCAGGACCAAGCACAAGCCCATGGCCCGAGGATTCTATGTATCTCGCTTTGTGTAAAGCGATGAGGGGGATCGATGCCTTTGGATCCTCACCGCACCGCTTCTGCGAATCATCCTCCCCAACAAGAATCCGGAACGCAGTGTTCAGATGATCATAGTCGAACAGCGCAGGCGCCAAGCCAACAATCACCGCGTCATAGGGGGCATTGGCATCGTACAGTCCTGCGGAAATGCATTCATCTTTAGCGGGCTCTGACAGGAGAAAATACGGCCTTGAAACGGCTTCAGCTTGATGCGCTAGCATGCCATCGACTTACCTTCTCAGTCCCCTTGTCCGGATAAGACTCCGTACAGCCTTAAGGCTCGTCCACAGTTCTTGCGATTCACCGGTTTTCACGTCAAATCCAGCTTCTAGCATTCTCTTCTCAAGGACAGAGGTGGATTCTTTGCTGGTGTTGCTGCAAAACCTGAACGGAAATCCACAGCGCCGCAACTCGCCAAGCGCTTGAACCGCTCGTTGTGTGGGCGCTGAGCCGATCATCAGAGTACCAGAAATGTCTATAAGCAAAGCACGAATTTTTGGTCTTGCAGCCATGGTGGGCGTTGCAATGCTTTATCGTTATCGATGAGGTTACTGTTTTCGGACCTTCGTGGCGCAGTCTCCATCACGTGCGGCCACTTATCGCTTACTGCCTCGTTCAAACCTCGAGCCATTGACGATCTGTACCTGTATTATTTTTCGTCTTTTATATGCAGTATGTAACCAACGGGGATCAAACCAAATACAAATTCGCGTAACGTCCTGACGAAGAAGAAAAGATCTATACAGTATGTAATATCAACGGGAGTCAGGCTATAACAAATGTTCACGTAACGCCCTAACGGAGAACTTGAAGAAATCAAGGAAACCAGAACCTCAAAGCTGCTTCAGCCAGAGCCCCAAAGAGCATCGGCATCAACCTCTCGTGGACCACGCCTGTTCGATGATGATGTATCGTGTTCTTCATCAGGTGGTAGTGCAATTCTCCCTTCTCGCTTGGTAAGACGATGGTAGAGGAGCGTTCCAAGGAGAGCCAGAGGGTGAAGTACAGTGAATAAAATAACAGTGATCTAGAAGAGTGTCAGCAAGCAGGTATACATATCATATGATCAACTCACATAAACAGGAGCAGGTTTTGGCCTTGCGCTCCATATACTCGCACAAATCCAGGTAGCTGCGACAGTCCATACAATATCACAGCGCATCAGCACAACGACCAGGCCAATGAGATTTGCACCAAATGTGACCCCAAACCCAGGCCAGGCAAAGCGCCCGTAATGTTCCGGGTGACTAGGTGAGAAATATAACCCCAGAGTGATGCTGAAAGGCATATACAATCAGTTATGAAACTTTCTCGAAGACAAAACTCTTACAAGAGCGAATAGGGAAACAATAAGGATAGAGGAAGAATGAGGAAGAAACGCAGTGGAGCGTGAATCAGTGCCATGTCGAGAGGACGAGAGGATGTCGGAGGATGATATGTGAGAAGCGCGATATTTGAATACAACAAGCATAGAACCAAAAGTCCAAGAAGTATCGTCGAGATCAAGAAAAACTCAAGGACCTGGGCGCGCATGTCAGTAAGGTTCAACAGGTTTAAGATATGCGACGTACCCAAAACACAGCCCATAAAGCCATCAGCCAGTTTGCAAACACAAGAGAAAGACCAACTCCTTTCACAAGGGTTGTCTGTAGTGCGTTAAGGACGTTTCAATTGCTCGCCAGTAATGCGCTGCTTGCCTTCGTCTCCGGCTTCCTGGCTACGACCAGCAATGTGCAGTAGCCTATTTGCCCAAGAAATATAGCGACAACATAAGCGGCGATGAGGCTTGACGAAGGAGATATCGATGTTGGGTGTGACTCGATAATGGACCCTGGTGAACGCCAACAGAATGAGAACTCAAAACGAAATAGAGCATAAGCATGATGCTCACCAACCGAAGGCTTGACAATAACTGAACATACAAGTAATGTTGCGATGTTAATCAAAAGTGACAAAGGGGTGAGGACCTGCAGCCTGTGCAACTAATGAGTAGGTACTACTGATGACGGTGATTGAGAGGGGCTATACTACACACCGTACAAGGGAAAGGTAGTCCCGCACTGCAGGGTGGGAAATATCAAGTGGTAATGAGTCCATAGCCCGGGGTAGCGTCACAAAATTTTGCGTTGGTGGATGGAGCAGATGATGGCAAGAGGCAAGTTACGCTGCGTTCAGAGGCCCATCGATGTTCAACTTGAAGATGATGTCATGGAGTCCAGAAATTTAAGGTAAACAAAGGAAAACAACTTTAATTTTTGCGACGGAGAAAAATCAAGAAACAACATGCAGTCGACATGCAGAACAGATCAAAGCGCTCGCGGAAGAGAGTTCCTATTGCACTCCATGCAGAGCTCACAGAACACGCCATGTTAATCAAAACGATCCGGACAAATCACTTGCTTAATCTTACTCACCAACTATACAGTCATGCTAGTGCCCAACGCGTTGTCGATCATGAAAATATCCGTCAAGGCAAAGGAAAGTTGAAATCGAGAGATACTTGGACGACTTGGCCTTTGATGGATTGCTTTATTCCGGAATGGCGGCTTGAAGACGAAGTGAAATATCTTGCTGAAGCGGTAGCTCACCAGCTCAAGAATCAATGTTTATCGGGAGGACACGACCACCACGAATCAGAATCTCAGGATGAGGATGAAAAGGACAAAGACGAGTTAGAACCTTTGTCACCAAGTCTTCTCCAAGCTCTCGTCTGGCAAGCCACCAAGGTCCTGGTCTGCATTTTAGACTCCATTCTCGATCAGCGGCCAGCGGCAGCAGACAGTATGCAAAACAGGATGTGGGCATTTAATTGGGAGGGTGTACTCAGAGTCTTAATCTCCGGCATGACTCTAGACAGAACGTAAGCTACTGTCTTCTATGAGGCCTATCTATACTGACGATCATTCGCAAGCGTGATCTCTGCAGCGCACAAGCGCCTGACTTCAATATATGGCTCATCCAAGACTCTTGACATCGGTAATTGATTTTTTGCAGGTTTCTCTCTGGTTACATGTTGACCACCGCACCTCAGCTTTATCGAGAATTGGGCGCATTGAATCTCGTAATTTCGCGCTGGCTGAATTATCAGAAAGGCACGAGGATGCCTTTCTTCAGCAACCCGCCGTGCGTGTACGGAGGCCACCAAGTGAGAACACTTCATCCTTCCAACCGCAACCTGTTTTACACATCCATTCCCAGAGAAACGTCGACGGGTCGCGTCAAAAGCGATTATTGACACTGATACAGAGTAGTCGTGTTTTCCGCGACATGCTGCTGCGTCTCCGATTGACAGGACATTCTACTCGGATCATCGTCTATGCTCACTGTGGGTATTTCAACTGGAATGTATCGCGCTTTCTAACGTGTTTTGCCACTCGGTGGTTTCGGTTCTCGACATAGCGAGCATCAAGATCGGTTCAACATACCTGTCACACGCTTTTACAATTACACCGCTTTTGGCATACCCGACTATCTTTCCGTTCAATCGTGCATGGACCAGCGGTTTCAACCGAACTTCATATGACGGGGATCAGACCACCGGCAAGAGCCGTGCTTACTTACCTGACCGAATTCTTATCTGTTCTGTCATGCGAGATCCGGGGCACCTCACCCTCGTTTCTCGCGCTAGCAATCCTTTATGGGAATGTATCAAATACATGGGTCCCGAGCAATGCTCAGGAATATTTTGATGCTAGATTTGATGGCCCAGCGCTGAACATTGCCACATCCGCATTCATTCCTCACACAGGCTATACTTAAGTGAGCACAACATCTGCGCCCGCCCCGCAAGCCACATCATCCATCTCATGTGATGTTTGTTGGATGGCGACACGCAGCTACTTGAAATCTGAGCGCTCGTGCTTCGTTTCACGTCCAGGTCTTGTCGTTCTGAGACGTGCTACTTGTATTGCTGTTGAGGATCCAGACTACAGCAATACTCAGCTTTGTCAAAGATACCGGTGCCTGAACTTGCGGTGACCAGCTGTAACAGTCACTAAGTCACATGCAATTTGGAGATGTGAGGGCACTGCATGACGCTAACTGATAATCATTGAGTTCTGAATTTCAATGCTGTCCGTTCCATATCTGTATTTTGGGTTTAGTGAACGTACGCACACAGAATTTCTTCCTTTTCTGGTGGTCTGACTCTGGTAGGGAAGGTCATCCATTACTCCAATAGACACAGCATTCGAACTTGTCATGAAATAAGCTAAAAATATTGCGAGGGAACTGGCTGCACGCAAAAGAAAGCAACGTATTATAAGCACGTCTGCGTGAAGTGCCAGTATAGCTTCGACGTGAAAGTTTGAAATTCACAGGATTGTTGTATCCCAAGCAAGATGGTTGGGTTCAAATGATACAGCACCGCTCACAGAACGCAAATTCACAATGCTCACCCTAGTCAGTGTTCCGAGCTTGACCCGGATGGTTGAATTAAAAGATTGATCGCGTGAGACAGGATGTCGGAGGGGCGCTACTTCCGAGGGGGTAAGTTTGATATGCATGAGCACAAATCAAGGAGTACATTGGTCATGGGAATGATGCAAGAGGCTGCAGGGCGGTGTGGACACGTCTGGGACAATCAAGGGCGTCCGATTAAGCAACTTCCTCTGGCCCTCAGCGGTGTCAGCCCAATCATATGCATGATTTTTGACGGGCCTTTCTTTTTTTTTTTTGATAATGATGCCTGAGTAAGGGATGGGATCTACAAAAGCGGTGCCATCTACTGTTGGGCGCATCAGCATTTGAACAGTTACAACATTTCATTCCACGGTTGCCGCTTATCGTCACGGCAGGCCTATAGCTGTGCATCTGGTAGAATGGTGATTATACATCCTCTTCAAAGGTTTCACCATGAGTCGAACAATAGTATATACCTGTTGAGCAAACTTCGCCCATTGCAGAAGCCCGGGCACATCGCATCGTCCAGACGTTGGTTTGTGCAACTGGTCGGTCATGAACGGAGTCGATTCATCGCCGCTGGAGAGTTTGAATGCCTGAGGGCTGGAACCGAAAGTTTGCCGACTGCCGACCATCCAAATTAGTCGAGGCTGTGACATTTGAAGTGGTCACTGTTCCTGCTAAGCTTGCACATGCTCTTGACTGGCCAGGCGCTTTGAACCTATTCACAGCAAAGAGTCGCAATCTCATCGAGCGCCCGAGTTTCAAAATTTCATCCGCATCGCAACAGTGGCAGTGGTTGAAAATCATTGAGTCAATACTAGTGGCGGTGCCGCCCACAGAACGTGAGTCGATGCTGATTTCAAAATTCGTTTGCTTCATACCTCGCCAAATGAACGTCTGAACAGCCAGCATGTGATCGCCATATCAACCGAGGGATCCATCATCTTATCTGTGCTTGTACGTCAGAGTCACAAATTCACACAGGAACTACAGGAACCCCCTGCCCTCAGACACATATAAGTGTCCGATAGACGTCGCCATTTCTTTGTCCCCGCTGAAACTAGGAACTTGGCTAGTTTCGTTATATAACTGCCCCTTGGCCCTTACGACATCACTATTCCAGGCCGCTCCCCCTTATTTTGTTTAACGCCTATAAAGTCAAACGAGCCTCAGATTAATCAGACCCATCCGCAGATCCTCAGCGCTACCCCCACTAGTCAAACCACGATCAGACCACTCGCAGATCCTCACCGCTCAATAGACATACATACCATGTCTTCGTCCACCCATTCTTCCACAAAGTCACATGAACACCCACAGGGCTCCTGCCCAGTGACGGGAAAGACATACGACTTCTGTCCAGCGCAGGCTGGGGACGTAAGGTCACCCTGCCCGGCGCTGAACGCCCTCGCAAATCATGGTTACCTGTGAGTATTGAATCTCTGGAGTTATGATACATAAGAACTGATAATAACGTCTCCAGTCCACGAGATGGAAAGAACATTGGCGTATGGGACCTCGTTCGCGGACTCAAAAACGGCTACCACTTATCAACAGTGCTGGCCTGCATCTTGTCATTTGGCAGCATGCTCCTGCTCGGGCAATACAGATGCTTGTCGCTTTCAGATCTCGCTCGTCACAACCTGATCGAGCACAATGCATCACTCGTGCACGATGACGACAACAACGGCGACGAATATGCCCCAACCAAGGTCGACGGGAAGCTATTAGCAGCCCTTTGTGCGGAAGGAGGCAAGGTGATCCCAGACAGAATGACTCTCGAAGATGCCGCACGCATTCGTATCGAGAGAGAAGCGAAGTGCGGAAAGTTGGACAGCGTACATAGCGAGGTCGCTCGAGGGGAGATAGTCATTGCTATCGGCGTCCTGGGTGGCAAGGACGCGGCAAAGAACGGTGTCACCATTAGCGCATTGCAGGAATGGATGCGGGATGAGCGTCTGCCTACTGGCTGGAAGCCGGATCACACTCAGGGCTTGTACCAGACATACAAGATGACGAAGTTTGTCAGGGAGCGCATGAGGGCAGCCGAAGCACAGCAGTCATCTAACAAGCCAACAGAATCGCATTAGGGTTGGTTTTCTGTCTCTGTACTGTTTATCTTCTGGCATGTTTTGGTTTTATTCGTATATATTGTATACCCAGATCGGTGTTTGTTCGTACGTCAAATTTACTCATATCACGCATTATCAGTAGGACTGTTAATTACTCTGTATCCCATGCTCACGAGCTAGTAGTTGCGCAATTGTTTATTATCTGCTAGGACCTCCTGGTTGATTCACATGGACACAACACTGGATTGAGTATCAGGCTCTACTGGCGACCTTGACGCCCTGAACCACGGACATTATATAAGTGCTAAAGGACTTAAAAAGACTGAGAAGTTCTCGGTTCATTTCTATCGTAGATATGAAACATTCCAGACCTCGACGTCATTGACATGTCGTTTCAAATGACTGCTGATTAGACCAGCTATACGTGGCTCGGGCTACATTAGCGTGTTTGGCTCTTACACCCGCAGGTACCCACCGCAACAAAGGATAGCAATGCATACACATAAGCTACAGAGACAACAGCAGGTCATTCCGGTCCCCATGAAGTTGATCGTCGCTGACGTAAATCGAAATTCGGTAAAGCCTTGTTTGGGGAGGTACAGAGAAGTATTGTCTACACGTTCTAGAATACGTGGTCCAGACCTCGAAGGATATCAGTGATCAGTATCCGGGTGACACCGTGGCACCTAGTCACACTGTCGAAGTGAGGACTCACCAGCGGGAGGACATTACTTTTGAACCACGGCTTTCTTATTCGTTGGCTCAATGCACCCCGCGTGTGCTACGGTGTGTAAGGTGGAAGCGTAGACCGATGTCAACGTAAGTGCGGAAGCCACGGGGCTGTCGAACGATGATGATAGCAAGAATACCTAGAGTCATATCTTCCATAAGGTATTGCGGAATCGTAGCCCGTGATGCGAGATATCTGCTCGGATAGATTCCGGTTTTATAATATTTTGCCCCTGCATGATCAGTAGGATATGCGAGGACACTGGCAGCACGAACATTTCGCGGGACAATCCATAGTTGAGATGTCATCGATGGCGTCAGATTCATCAAATAAATAGATATCACTCTGGATTCCAAGTAGTGAAGACAAACGCAGCTGCACATTCGTGTGAGAGGAAGCATCATATGGTCAGCTAGACAGGGACTACTCAACTTCCAGTACACCTCCTTGCGGATCTCAGGCACGACCATTCTTGGCAAAATTATTCACTTGGAGCGTGAGGCCTGTTGTAGAGAGGACCTGTCCCTCCCAGAGGGCACGCCAGTGGGCCGCTGGGCTCATGGTTCTTGCCAAGAATTGCCGCGCAAAGATCTCCTTTGGCAAAAATTATCCACGCCAATGATAAGTTTAGAACTGCATCTGCCGTGGTGACCTGTTAAATGATACCAGCGAGTCAAAACAGTTCACCCCTCTCGTGTTGGTCCCTCGAGTGGCCTTGACGGAAAAACGAGCTAGCGCAAGGTTGGTGACCTGCCGGTTGACTGGTCAGTGGTGAATGGTGAACTTGCATCGGCAATTGTACTTAAGCATGCGGCTGTTGCTGGCTGTTACTGTGCTGCTGGAAAGTACTTATGTGCGGTACTGGTTCCTCGTAGTACAGGCTTACTAAGTCTGTCCGAATTCCCATTTTCGAATACGGAGATGACGAGTAGCTATAGCATTCGATCACTTCTTCTGCTCTGTGGCCTAACTTCACTTACTACACAAAAAGACATCCCAGACGTCTTCAGATTTCCGCCGAGTGAAGCAGTGGACAATGTTAATCCGTCAGCATTGCTACTCACACATTGTCATCCATCTGCCTAACTGATTTGTTTGAATAGGCTTATTGGCAATGGCGGGGACTCTCCAGATGGGTTTGGGGGTATGATTCCATCAACTTCGCCCCCATTTGCCATGACACGATGGGTTGCCCAAACATCCGAGAACTATGTATCTGTCACTCCATATAATTACACTGCGACGTCAATCCATGGCTTTCAAGCAACCCACCAACCAGCCATCTGGATGGGTGAGAGCGGTCAAGTGGTGATATCTCCAGGCGCTGGCCAGGTGCAACCCAAATTTGACGACCGAGGCATGAGTTTCACCCACGAGAACGAAGTTATCACTGCTAGTTACTACAGTGTGAACTTGGACGCTATCGAAGGAGGTAAAATTTTCGCGGAACAAAGTTCTAGTACGTCATCTATCATATGTCGATAAATCTTGCAATTTGCTTAGTTCTGTTGAGCCTCTCGTGTCGGACACCTCCGTCTCACGTTCACTGATACCCGTCAACCTTACGTTCTTGTCGAGGCTACTCGGGCTAGCGTTCTTGATTATTCAAACCTTCACAATTTGACTTATCCTCACGGTTCTATATTCATTGATCCTAACACTCGCGAAATTTCTGGAAGCAATCCTGACCGCCAGGACTCCATCATCGCGCCTGTTTCGACACCAGCAAAACACTGGAGTGGATATTTCTGTGCACGCTTCGACCAACCTTTCACCTCATGGGGCGTTTCCAAAAACAACACTCTTTTTGATGGTCAGACAAGCGGCAATGGCACCCTGCTGTCGGGATATGCGACATTCTCACCTGAGGTGGTGGAAGTCAATGTCAGGATCGGGGTTTCTTTCATTTCTGTTGAGCAAGCTAGAAAGAACTTGGACATGGAGATCCCTGACGGGAATATGCTAGAGGACACAGCGACAGCGACTCGATCGGCTTGGGCTGAGAAATTGGACCTAATCAAGATCAAAGGCGCTTCTAAGGATCAACTGCAAACTTTCTACACCGCGTTTTTTCACACATTACAGGCAGAATTTTTTCTTTGATCGCCGTGAAAGCACGATGCTCACATATACTTCTAGTATCCTTACGAGCAGAGCGAATATGGCCAGTACTACTCAGGATACGATGACGCTGTGCATCAGGGAGTGTCATATACTGGATACTCGAACTGGGTAAGCACCAAGCTCTAGGCATGATAGAGGTCTAATGCATTGCATAAGGACATATATCGTGCCGAATGGGCGTGGCTTATTCTATTTGCGCCCGACAGGATACCAGGCATGGTGCAGAGTATGTTGCAGGACTACAAAGAGGTGGGTTATGTTGCGACTTGTTCAATGAAAGGTTTTTCATCTACAGTACACAGGGTGGTCGACTCCCAATGTGGAAGAACATCATCGGTAGGTCATAGGGCTTATCTTATTCCTGAATCTCATCAAAATTTTGTCATCAGAGACGAACACCATGGTACTTCTTTTTCTACTGTGTGCCGTTCCGCGTGATTAGTGAACATGCCTCCACAGGTCGGAACTCATGCGGATTCCCTCATTGCAGAGGCTGTCTTGAAAAGCGTAACCGGGTTCGATTTAGAGACTGCATGGGAGGCTGTGTATAGTGATGCGACAGTGCCTCCAGTCAATGATACATCTACTATGTGGGTTTAGAAGTTCTCTTGTCGTATGGGTGCCTGAGCCGAGTTTTTACAGATACTTTGATCGTCAGGAAGTAAGAATTTAATTTTTCAACCCCTGCAGTCCATCAGATCTTCTGATTGCCGCAGAATGTTGATTATGAAGTTCGTGCCGGCTTGAGCTCGGTCTATGAAGAGAAGGGCTGGGTTGCAGACGACATCCATTCCGAATCAGCTTCTCGAACCCTGGATTATTCTTGTAACATTCTTGTTCTCTTTTATATGACCAACACTTACCACCTCGCTTTGATTCATTCTGTCCATTCAGATGACGATTTTGCTGTATCCGTGCTCGCAGGCCTCCTCAATAAAAGTGAAGAGGAAGCGTTTTTCCGACAGCGCTCGCTACAAAATCCATTTACGATCTTCAACTCACTCACTGGTTTTATGGAAGCGCGTAACGCAAGTGGTGCATGGGCGGGTCCCGATAACGGGTGGACGGAAGGCGATAAATGGGCTTATACATTCGACGTGGTACACGATGCACCAGGACTGATCGCTCACAAAGGCGGCAATGCGACGTTTGTGAAATTCTTGGACAAGCACTTTGACGGTGGTCAATCCTAGCTATGATCAGAATTGGTATTTCATACTGATTTCTTCGGTCTGCTTCAGGTCACAATGATCACACCAACGAGGTCGGTTCCTGGTATGTGGTATTGAAGCTGCTCACGGATTCTTGTAGCCATCCCATCATATTCCCTACCTGTATTCCCTTGCTGGAGCTGCGTCAAAATCCCAATCACGTATCCGCCAGATCGCAGAGTCAGACTACAACGCATCCGTCAATGGCCTCTCTGGGGTATGTCAAGTTGTAGAACGTTCAGTCAGTTCATTTGACTGATAGTTTGCAGAACGAAGATTGCGGCCAGATGAGCGCGTGGTATTTGTTCAGTGCACTGGGATTTTACCCTGTGAACCCAGTGTCGGGGCTATACGTGGTCGGGTCGTAAGTGTACAGCATTATTCGAAATTCACTGCTAACCTTGGGACCTTCAGTCCGTTCTTTGATGAAGTGGACATCCAATTCCCATCATTCAACGCCACTGGCCTTAAAATTATTTCGGAAGGCGCACCGTCAAAGCCATTCGTAAATTCGCTCGTCATCAATGGCGCGGATATACCCAACACTATTATTTCGCACAACCAATTACTGGACGGGGGTAGATTTGAGTTCGTGATGTCCAGCCGACCACAGGCCTGGGGGAGTAGCACTTTGCTCTCGGAGGACAATACAGTGGGTGACAAAGTCAATGCGCCATCTTGTTTGTTGACGCAGTTAGCAATAGGGTTTGACCGATGAGCAAGACAAAACGGCGCAATGAGCTGCGTTGAGGGTGTGTCCGTACATCTTGATTGCACTTCAATGAGTTGAGCTGTCTGACAGCCACTCACGACAAAGGGGAAATCATTCCGTTTACGAGGCGCCGAGTGAGACTGTTACAAGTAGAGTAATCGATGGAATCGATTG